>VZRW01005520.1:348276-366534 GCA_013398125.1 Aegotheles bennettii
CCGAGCCCCGTTAGCGAGCCAAAGTGCCCGGGCCCCGCGGCCGTGAGGGGCTGGGGGCACCCCGGGGTGCTCCTGGCGCCCCCGCTGGTTGCGGTGGAGCGGGTGGCCGCCTCCTGGGTTTTAGATACAGAAACCGGGGCATCGGCGGCAACGAAACCTACCGAGAGTCCGAGATCTGGTGTGAGGGGGGACCGGAGCTCCCGTTCCAGTGCGATGTCTGCCCCTGGGCTGGTGCCTGAGCTAATCTGGCATTCCCAACGCCAAAAGTTCATTTACTGCTTGATTTTTAAACCTTAATACAGGCACACGACTCCCAGAGGGGGAGAGGAGCTCTTAGGCTTCAGTTTGGTTGTCTGTGATTTAATTTTTAATGGCTGTGTCAGATGAAAGGATTGCAGGAGGCAGATTTTTCAGGTCTTCCCTTGCTTTTTGTATGCATAAAAATGAAATACGTATTTTTAGCGGCCTTACAAAACCTAGCATTTCAAAGTACTTCTAGTAATACTGGAACAAAAGATAGCAATACCTCTGTTAACAGTGTAAACACTTATTTAACTTACAGGCTTGTGGGGTTATAGTGGAACTGATCAAAAGCAAGAAGATGGCTGGCAGAGCTGTGCTGTTGGCAGGACCTCCTGGAACTGGCAAGGTACTATTTTTCTTTTTTGATATGAAATAAAGTATTCCCAACTGTATTTTATCTTAATTTGTTGCCAAAACCGTTTCAGGGTAGTAGTTATATAATTTTTTCACCTACTGAATTTTTTTTAGTCAGTGTACTGACATGGTTTCCTGTTTACATTCTGATTTTTCCTGTGTCATCAGCATTGGCAGTGTGCAATGGTGTGTTCAGGCATCATTAGCGTGAAACCACCTCTTGTAGGTCACCAAGCACACAGGTAACATGGTCTCTGAAGAGGAGTCTTAGAACTTAATTTTATATTAAAAACCTAAATAGTTTTTGCTTTGTTCTTTTTTTTTCCCCTTCTGCTGTTTAGGGCTTTTTGCACTTGTATCAGATGTCAGATTTAAATGCCCAGTGTTGTTTCTTTAAGGTGTTTTACAAGTCTTTGATAAAAGTCACTTTATATGTATCTGACTTGTTTTGGGGGAAGGAGGGTTGTTACGTGTAGGAAATGTACGTCAGACAAAATAGTCTTAATATTAAATTGATAGTTAATATCTGGAAGGTGATATGATGAGGAAAATTAATTTGTGCAGCAAGAATCCTTCGTTAATTCTCAAAAAAATTGTATGGGGTTTTTTGGTGTTTTTCTTTTTTCTCCTAAGACTGCTTTGGCTTTAGCGATTGCTCAGGAACTGGGAAGTAAAGTTCCCTTTTGTCCTATGGTTGGAAGTGAGGTCTATTCCACTGAGATCAAGAAGACAGAAGTTCTGATGGAAAATTTCCGACGTGCAATTGGTAAGTTTCAGGAAAACAGAAAAATGAAATATCTGTATGATGCTTATTTTGCTTTTTCCCAGTCATCTAAAAAGGAAAAATTTTCAGCAGTTGTGGTGGTTTTCAGATTATTGTGTGTTCTTTTTGTCAGTGCTGATCTTAATTTAGGAAATCTCTTTCACTCAGTGGAGTCGGGTTTTCTGTTTATAAACATAATTTAATTGTTGTATTATGGTTTGTTCTACTGTTCCAGATTCTCCTCTCATCCTCCAGGTTTATCTCCTGGTTTTGCCTGTGACTCTGAATAAAGCTGACAGAAAAGTTATTTTTAGTTTCTTACATAAGCAGAAATACTTGCAGACAAAAATGCTCTCTCATTTTTTATTTTTGTGATTTTACCCTACTAAGCAAACTTAATCAGGGGTTTCCAAGTGGCAGTGTCAGCCTGACTTAGTATTCCAACAAGCACAAAGAAAGTTCCAAGCCAACAAAATAAATACTTTAACTTAACGTCTTCCTCAATTCTAGAGCACTTTTACAAGCTTGATGTAAATTGGTTAAATTTGCAACACGACCTCAATGAGTGTCTGAAGTCTCTTATATCATCTCTGCTGACAGCTGATAAATGCAGTTAGAAGTGGCCCTTGTTGGTATGAGGATTGGCTAAGATAGCCAAACTGGTTTTAGTACTGAACATATTAACAGTTAACTTTCCTGGTTTCTGTACCATGTTTCCCCTTGGACTTCATCTGAATATTCAGTGGCAGTAAGGTGAAGAAGTCTCTCAGTTCTGCAATGAAACAAAAGTATTCCATTGACTTTTATAAGAAAGCAACTCTCAGTAGTCTCTGGTCTTCTAGTTACTGTGAATCTGGCAGGGCCTGGGGGAGGGAAGCCAGAGACTGAGTAGTCTGCAATATTTCCTTGATGTGATGAAGTTCCCTGTCAGAGATTTGGAAACCTGAACCAACAGATGAAACTTATGCCATCCGTGTTGTCATTCCTAGAGATAGCAGTATTTTAACTCTCTCAGGTTTAACAGCCAGCTACATTGTTAGTTCCCTGCATTCCCTGAATGTCGATAGAGAGGCACTTCTAAACAAATATTGGTGTTAATGAAAGATGGAACTTCTTTTATTCCTTTCTGTTGAATTCCATGTCACATTTTCATAACACAACCTTTATTGAATATTTTCATCAGTGTTAAAAAAAAGCAACCCTGAAATATTTTAAAGGACCAGTAACTACCATTTCTCATAATGGAACATTTTCCAATCATCTTTACATCTCAGTTATGTTTTAGCTTTCCTGTCTGGTAAATAAATACTTTACAAGGGTGCATTAAAAAAATATTTTGTATGTACAGTGCAATGTCAGCTGTGACTGGGTGCAAGAGAAACTTCAGCTTACATGTCAACCAGCACCTAAAGTATTCACTTAGGGGTTTTGGGGGTTTTTTGAGGGGGCAGGGGACGCAGTGTGTGTATATGATTCCTTATTAGCAAGTTCTGTACACATCATCTATTGTTCATACCATGCATTTTATTTTCAGAGGGTTTAGCCACCTCAATTTATAAAAATTATTAGGGATGTTATCAAATTTTTACTTTTGTTTTTCGTCTTGGAAACAACAGTCTGACTGGTTTGTAGAAGGAAACCAGGACTCTGAGTCTACAGAATTGTTATTGTTGGGAGTCTTTTAATAACAGACTTGACGTAGTCTCATAGCCACGTACTGCTTGGGGTATAATGGGAGAATTTGTGATACCTAAGAAACATGAAAGGACAGAGTGGGAAATGAGAAGATGGAATTGTTCAGGTTAACAAAACTTCAGCTGAGAGAGATTAATGCTGTACAGAGCTGATTAGCAGCTGGCAAGGATGATCACAGTAGCTAATGTTAGAACTCGGTTGTGGTAAAAAATAACTGCTGGAATAGCCACTTACGTAGCATGTCTGTTCCCTGTGTCTCCAAATTGTGACTGCCAGTAAGTCAGACAAGTGCTATTTAACTCCATATAGTGCTATTGAACCAAAAAGTGAAATAGATCACCATTGCCTTCTGCTCCTGCCTCTGATTTGGCAGTAGGGAATGTCTCTGTTTAACTTAAGAGTTCTTTTGGGAATGAAGTTTGTAGCTGATACATACAGATTCATTTGAAAACAAAGAATCATCATCAGCAAGTTCAAAGCATCGATTACCTTTGTTTAGATCATGTTCATCTGTAAATATTTTCTATAGACACACCTTTATCAGCACATTAATTTAGATCAGAAGCAGTCTTTTGAAGCAAATTTCTAGGTTGTCCACACTGACTCAGTTTCAGTTTGTGTTGTGGAGCAGACTCTGATCGTGTGAATTGGATTATTTTCAGATGAAATGAAACTGGAAGATGTGCTTTAGCAGCATACAAAATACACCCCAAACACAAATGGGCTTTCTTTTTTTCAGACCAAAATAGAGCTCATGCCGAAAGCTTAAAAACAAAACAAAAAGGGAGAACAGACCTTTGAATGTCTACTTCTCACAGCAGCAGTTTTACAGTACAGCTTCCCATGCTTCTTTAAATTCTTTGCATACGTAACCTGCATGATGCAGCCTTGTCTAGGTCAGTTCTGTAACTCAAAAGGTCCATTAATTTTTTTGTCTGATGTTTTGGCGTACCTGAAAAGCAATTTTTAAAAATCACTGAAATTAACTTTATATAGAACTTTTGATGTACTGCTAAATAAGTGAAAGCAAACTTTTCTTACCAAAAAATTACCATTTTACCTACAATTAACCTATTTCTCACATTTCAAACCCTAGTCTTAATTTGGGTCCAGTAGAGGGAGACAGACCCGTGTTTGTCAGTTCTTTCCATTTCCCTATCAGCAACGCAAGATTACTGGTGAAGTGTCTGATCTATTTCAAAGCAAAATGAAAAGTTACGGAACAAGGAAAGTTTTATAAAGTCCTAATAGCCTCAGACCGGGCAGGATGACTTCCTTATATCTTGTTACAGCCCATTCATTATTTTTGGTATGGCATGTGTGTCTCATAAAATACTTTATAGAATCTCTTCAGATGTGGGTTCTTTGAACTTTTATGTAGTTAGAATGTCTGCATAATTGTAGTGGTAGTGGTGATGATAGTGGTTTTTCTTTGGAACAGTCTAACCATAAAACTCTTCAGCTCTATATTATTCATCAATTTAAAATAACTTAGTTAATTACAATAGTTGTGACTACAATAGAAGATACCTAGGTAGTGTGATGATTGCTCAACTGTCTGAAACCCGACAAAGATGTCATTGTCAGCTATTTTGAAATAGTTTTAAATTTGCATTATAGCAGATTCTGCTAAATTTTATCTAGCTCACCTTTTGCTATTAATTTGAAAAATATTTTAAATTATACATTAACCTTTTCTTAATTTTATGAGGTTCTAACACAATACATATTAATCAATTTATATTATTTTAACTCAGTTGCTAAAATTTAAAGTTTTTTATGAAGTTGCTTTTTTTTCTCCTCTCTTTTTCCTTACTTTGCAGAGGTTTTCTGATGGTACAAAAATTGTGGAAAACTCAGTTATATTAATGTCACTTTAGTTTCAGAAGATGAACTGTTTCTCTGACTTTATGGGAACAAATAAAGCAAATCCTCTCTGTGGGGAAGGGAAAAGTGAGAGGGTACTGACGTTTGCTTCAAGAACGAATAACGACAGACAGAGAGAAAATAATTTCTTAGAGTTTAATAAACTGCTTTGCAGGTCAGAACCTGGACTGAACTTTCTCTCTGATGACATAGGATGAATATTCTCTCTTAATATTGAAGAAGATAACAATAATTGGTCTTTCTACTTTTGAAAGTAAAAGATTACCATTAAATGTGATGCAGCCTAATAATATGTCACATTCTGAAATACATTCTGCAGAAATGCAACAGACTCCTGAATGTATACAGCTATTAATTTATGTACTGAAACTATTCTGAACAATTTCTTTCAGGGTTGAGGATTAAAGAGACCAAGGAGGTTTATGAAGGAGAAGTCACAGAACTAACTCCATGTGAGACTGAAAATCCTATGGGGGGTTATGGCAAAACCATCAGCCACGTAATTATAGGACTCAAAACTGCAAAGGGAACCAAACAATTGAAGGTATGTATGGTAGAGTCTCAAAAACTTCCTTAAGTATTTCGGGTCAGCCTATTCTATTTTTACCAGTTCTTATTTCCATTTTAATCACTTTATCCCCATCTCTGTAGAGTGGGGATGCAACAAGGCTGTTTGCTTTTGCTAGACTTTATCCTGCTCCTGAGCATGTATGTTTATCTGCCTTATGTACAATATTTAGATGTTAGTCTTGTCTCCGACTAATTGAAATTGGGGATAAACCCATGGTTCAGTTAGCAGCCCCTGTTATTTTTCTATTTAGGAGTACATCCTTCAATGAGTTAAAGGAGAGTTTAAGCAGGAAGAGATCCTGGTGCAGTTTTGCAGCACTATATAACAGCAGAAAAATGGGCTGTGTTGGGAATCTGAACTATGATCTGTCTCAGCCTATGATATGCTCACACTGATCCTGGCTATAAATCCATGTTCATGATAAACATACAAGCGAGGTCTTGTTTGGGTTTGTTTTCCTGATTCTCAACTGACTTCTTGAGGATGGTTTTGGGAAATGTTTCCTGCTTCGGTATAAATTGTTCTTTCTGTCACATCCCTTCTTTCTCCATGGGGAGGTATGCTCTGGTGAATATTTGATTTGAACTGGAAGTTGAGCTGGTTTGTTGCCAGCTCAGACCTTCTTTTCCTTTGTTTTCTTCTACAAGTCTCTGTCCATGTTGTTCAATTTCCCTGTCAGTTAGAGTACGAGACAACTGAAAGCTGTCTTTGTTGTTAAGTATCATCTTGCATTTGTTCTCTCTGTAAACAAGAAAATGCAGAGCATAAGTGAATAAACATGTACTGAGGGAAACAAAAGTATCTAATGTATTCCACGTTCACTCTCCCTCAGACAGCTCCACAGAGGATACAGATTCAAGAAATCAAGTAGCATAATCCAGTGCTAGAGCCGCATTTTTTATAGAAGTTTTGTTAGAAAGCAAGGGAAGTGCTGCATCCTAGGTACACAAATGTGTACTTTGTAATAGTAACTGGCACCATTGTGATAGTAACTGGCACCATTATGTTTCTGGCACTTACCGTCACTTCCTTCAGATAGCAGATTTTTTTGGTAAGAAAGTTCTGTGCATCTTCTGTCAGATCTATTCTTTACCACTACTCGAAGTATTACAGCTTTATAAAATCCTAGGGGAATTGTTAGGGGGAGTTGCAGTTTAATTTTGTCTGGTGGGAGTGAGCTTTAGACTAAATTTCTCTTCCTTGATTACCATAACAATATGGAACTGTTTTTGACCAACTGTGATGTTCTCTTGTCTCCAGCTGGACCCAAGCATATTTGAAAGCTTGCAGAAGGAGCGAGTGGAAACCGGTGATGTTATTTATATTGAAGCAAACAGTGGAGCCGTCAAGGTAAAAGAAAAGTTCTGCACTTTTATGCAGGTGTATGTATTTTTGCAGACCTTTCTCTGCCTTTGTCGGAAGGCTCTCCGATCTATTAACCTTAACTGACATGAAATGGTTACATGGAAGTTTTAAAAAGAGCCCAGTGTTCTCCTTATCTGGAGAGAAAATTCTCTCTTGCACTGAAAGAACGTGGTCATCTGGTTCATGATTAAGGTCATGTGGCAAGGAAGCTATCACTGATGCTGTCTGGATGAGTTTTCTTTTCTGTAAGATCAAGACATCTTTAAGGGATGGGGGGGAAAAACCGAGCAACTTTAGTCATTTTCAGGCTGACATGTGCAGTGTATTTAATCTTTCTTTTATCGCTCTGGTATTCTCTCCACAAGATATATACATGTAGAAGGGAATACTGCATTAGTTAGCATTCTTTTCATATCTGATTTAGAAAGTAGTGTACAGTGATACTTGCTGTTTAATGGATGAGCATAATATTTTGTATCATATAATAAATCACCCACCTACAAAGGAGTCTTGAACAGTTCTCCCAATCTCTAGTTAATCTGCTGGATTTGTCCTTTAGCAAGAATTGCATACGGTTAAAAGAAGGGGAGAGAGGAATAGAATATTCTTACCACTGAAAAGTGTTTTTCAACAGAGTTTTTGAGCTTTGATCAGCAGATAGGGCATGCCTGTTGCTAAGCAGGTAGTGGGATGTCTGAATTGTCAGCTGAGGCTTGTCAGGACTGGAATTGTGAACCAGACCCTTTATCTTTATCAAGTTCGTGTCACTCAAGGTTTTGGCACTGAAACTAATTCTATACCTGGGTTTCTCTTCTTTGCTTTTTCTCAGAGGCAAGGCAGGTGTGATATCTATGCTACAGAATTTGACCTTGAAGCTGAAGAGTATGTTCCCTTGCCAAAAGGTGATGTGCACAAGAAAAAGGAAATTATTCAGGATGTCACCCTGCATGACTTGGATGTGGCCAATGCTCGACCTCAGGTATCTGACTCCACAGATGAAGTCTTTATAGAAAAAAGATTTGATGTAGATGTGATGGTGACTTAAATAATCAAGGAGATATAGAAAGTTGTACGGTTCTAAATCACCCTCAAAGATTCCACTATAGGAACAGCAGTAGGTGTTACACCGTGAAGGCCGGTCTACCTCTACTCTCTGGAGGGAGGTCATGCTGCAGGTGGCTCCCTAAGTGTCCCTGCCATACAGGTTAAAGAGGCAGTCGCTAGGTTAGAATTCATGCACCTAGGCATGGAATATTTATTGGAGTACATTTCTGAATATTGCAGAGGACAGCCTTGCAGCCATTGTGGAGCTTCCACATGGATATTTGGGATCCGCTACCTTCACAGTTAATGCATAATCTAGGCCTACCTCTCCCCTCCACTGCCGTGCCTCATCCCCTGCAGAAAAAGAGCAGCGTGGCTTACTCCTCTTGACCAAGAAGAGAGGTTATTGCTTTCTCTCCAGAAGAAAAGTTGCCTACAGATGTGAGGTGGCAGCAGCCAGATCTGCATCATTTTATTTATTGAAAGTTCTGAATACAGATTAATTTATTCTGCTCTGTGTTTATGTTTTTTGTGGCCATGAGATAAAAGGTCACTAAGTATTTTTGACTGCTGTGGATTCTGCTTCCTTCAGAAATATTTCATAACCTCTTGTGAAATTTTCTTGTGACTTTCAGTAGAGCTCTGAACATACTGCAGCAAAAAAATTGAAAATAGGAGAACTGCTCATTGCTGTTTCTTAGCATAAACCCAGTATCAAGGCAATTCCATCTGTCATAAACAAAAGCCACTAACAATACAGTATCTTTGTTTTAAAGGCTGGCATCCCTACAGTAGAGTACTACAAGCCCATAACCTACTCAGTTTCAAAATAAATATCATTTTTCCAACAAAATTATTCACATGATTAAAGATGTTCAAAATTCTTAAAACTCAGCATAATTGTTCCTGTGTTTACAGGTTGAACACCTACTATGCACACAGGCAATCCAAGTCTGTGTTCCCTGACTATTTTAGTCCTTTTGAGCTTCTCTGGGACAATTTTTTTAAAAAGAGGATGTCTCATTTTGGTTTTTTTTTGTTTTTTATGTTCTCCAAATGAACAAGGCTGATCTGTAACTTTCTTTTCCTAGGGTGGGCAAGACATCCTTTCTATGATGGGACAATTGATGAAGCCTAAGAAAACTGAAATTACTGGTATGAATCCTGCATGGTCTTTTTAGACCAACATAACCTAAATGTTTGCCAGTTAGAAAAGAATTAAAAATAAGGTTATTCACGCCCTATCTCTAAATGAATGCTTATTCATACATAATAATACACACATAATACCTATTTATAAATATTCAGATTTCAAAAAAGCAATGATACAGCTGCTAGAATTGCAATGGCTGGGAACAGTACAACATGATACTGGTTCACACATAGTGTAGTAAAATATATACTGTACTCTGCACCTATCTTACTGGGGAGAAAGAGATTAGAATGCTAGTGCCATCCCCCTTTCTCAAAATACCTCCTGCCAGAGAGTGTGAAGTTCACACTTTGACAAAGCCAAACAGAACAACAAAAAAGAAATCTAAAAAACATTGTTAGGATGCATGCTTACATGAAGCAACCTACTGCACTTCTGTGAAGTAGAAAGTGGCTTCTAAAGACTCTAACCTTGCTTTGGTTTAGACACCACTATAGCAGCTGTCTCTTGACTTGATGCTCTAAGTGCACTGCTGCTCTTCCTACCTGCAGGTCATTGGAGAAAAATAAAGATCCACAGAAATATCTGTTCTCCTTTTTGGCTTTGAGAGAAATGATGTTTCAGTAAGTGACTATCTATATTTAGGTCAAAGTCTGTTTCAATATCTAACTTGAATGATGGGCTTTTAAAGTATTTTGTCTGTTCCAGAGGTCACTTTGCTTATTTTAATGTCAGATTTATCCATGTAGCATCTTGCATAGCTTTGAGATCCACATGTTCACAGAAATTTATATAGCCCTATTTTTTTTTGTTGTTGTTAAACACAACTTCTTTGCTGAAATACAGTAGCAATATTTTATTCTTTCAGTGATGTTCTTTTCAGCCATTTTTGGAAACTTTGTTAAGTTGCAAGTTTTAAAATTATGCTTGACTGGCTTCCCCTCACGCCAAACCCCCCAAACCCATAAAAATCATAGTTTTTCACAAGCCAGGTGAGGGGACAGACTACCCCAGTTAAGTGCTAGATGATCAGTTTAGAAATATTTTGCTGCACAGATGTCTCCCCAATGCAGTAGTGAATGCCACAGAATTTTTGTGTCACAGATTTTTCCTTGTGGCAATATCAAACCATGAAAAAATTCAAAGAGAATTTTACTTCCTTCAAGTCTTCCACACAGACCTATAGTTCACTAGCAGAACAACTAACAGGTTCTTTTTGTTCACAGACAAACTTCGAGGAGAGATAAATAAGGTGGTAAATAAATACATCGATCAAGGCATTGCAGAGCTTGTCCCAGGTGTACTCTTTGTAGATGAAGTTCACATGCTGGATATTGAGTGTTTCACATACCTGCACCGAGCACTGGAATCTTCTATTTCCCCCATTGTCATCTTTGCTTCCAACAGAGGAAACTGCATTATCAGGTATGATGTCTAAGATTGAATTTTCCAATTTTGCGGGTCCATAAACCTTGGATTTGCTGCAACAGTAGAGTTACAGCCTTTGGAGGCTTTCATCTCTGACACTGACATGTGTGATAATCTTCTGCCTGGGTTGCAGGCTGCATCAGTGCTCAAGGACTGCTTGTAAGCTTCATGATAGGACAGGCATTTAATGCCAGGCTGGCCGAGCTAATACAGAATGGAATTCCTTCTTTTATTTCCAGACACATCCCTCTTTCTCTAACAGCGTCTGAATTGTCTTACTTTCTGGGTGATCAGTAATAAAAATTCAGTAATAAAAATCAGTAATAAAAAATTCTCATTGGATACCTCAACACATCTGTTGCTTGCACATTAGGAACCTCAAAAGCACCACGGCTACAAACCTCTAATATCATATTTTCCTGGTGCTTCTGGATTATTTTGCTGTTTGCTATTCTCATTGCATCAGATTTCAGCTTTCTACTCTTATTGTTAAAGCATGTCACAGTTCACCCTCTCCCTACCTTTCATTATTTCCTACTATGTTGGTCTGGTTTTTCGTGATTCTTTGCTCTTGCCAACTAATTTGTTTTTCATCTCCACTCCAGCTCATGCCTCCACTTCAATATTTTGTACCCACACAATGCATTCCTCACATGTTTAGTAAAAGTGTTCTCCTCTTTCAGATTCTTCCTTAAGTTCTGCTGCTAATTTGTGGTCTAGGTCTAATTACGTTTAAACAAGCTGTCATTAGCAATGATTGCTACTTTTTAAATTGATTTAATTCAGCTGTGTAATCAGTTATTCCTTTCCTTCTTAGTGGTTCATCTGGTATTAATATTTCTCAGTTGCATTGCTTAGAAGTGAAGGTGATAAGTCCTTCAAAAATGTTTAAAGTGGACATTGCAGCACTCTCTTTGCAAAGGCATAAAAAAGGCTTGTCTTGTAAAAGTAGAGGAAATACAGATCTGTCAGCATGGATTCACTGCAGATCTTGTTATGAAAAAACTTAGAGAAAGGAAAATTTCCATGTAATAGTTACATCTAACATTGATAAATTATGTCCTTAAAAGCAAAGTCTTAACCATATACTCCTATCTTAAGTAGTTAGTGATGCTCTGATTTGCCTGCTAATGGGGGAAAAAAAAGGGAAAAAGATCAGGGGGAAAAAGTATTTGTATAGAATAGTTGATTCTGTAATCTTATAAGAGAAGGGATGACTTCAGAAGAGATAACACCATCTACTCAAGGGTACAGCAGATGATTGAAGGGCATTTTCATTAATTTCCCAAGGAGGACAATGACCAAAGCTGCAGTGCCTGAATACTAGCACTGAGCCTGGAAATGGAGTTCTCTACCAGTACTTGGCTGTTTTTACCTGCAATCTCTGTAGAGCTCATGAAAACTGGGTATCTTTCACTCCTAACTTCACAGCAAATCATGGTCTTGGGAAACCAGGAGTAGATGTGTCTACAGCCTTTGCTGTTGGGTGTTGTATGTCAACAAGTAAAATAGTTGGGAGCCTAGATCCTGCCTTATCCTTCATGCATAGATCTCCACTTCTCAGTTTGCTGGATTGCAAGCATGGAATGGAAACCACTGCAGTATTCACTGAAGAGACTGGGGAAATAATTGAACAGAATAATTGCTTGCTCGGCAAGAGAGGATGTTCTCCAAATGGCTGATAGTATGCATAATTTCTATGGATACTACTAAACAACCTAGTAGGAATGATTTCTTCCTTGCTAGAAGGTACCTTGGAACATTAGATAAGACTATTGTAAGATGCAACACAGGAAAAAAAAGCATGAAGGAAAGCACCACCTCTAACTATTTTTGAATGGCATGTTTAAGAGCCCCAGAAATAATACTTGTTTCTCTCAGGCTGTCCGGTATGAACTTCAGAATAGAATGTTTCCTGTCTCTGTCTGGGGAGTGTGTCTTTGTGGGAAGACACAAGAATTGTAAACTTGTAGGTGTGTAGTCACTTACTCCTGGTTTTAGTCAAATCAATGTATTGAACTCAGAATAGAATCTGATCTCTTTCTGTTTGGTTTCTCCTTCAGAGGCACAGAGGATATCGTGTCCCCTCATGGAATACCATTGGACCTGCTGGATAGAGTAATGATTATCCGAACTATGCTGTATACACCCCAAGAAATGAAGCAGGTACACATAGCATTCTAAGAGAACTTGTAAAAACTCCCCAGAGTTCTAGTCTATAGGGATGACTGCTATGTTTCTGCATATTCTGTTACTATAGACCTGCTTGACTCTTTGTGGTCACCAAGGTTTGTGACAGAAAGCTTACTGCTTCCTAAATACATGCTGCTTTAGTAACCATTTACAATAAGGTGGTTGAAATTGTCCATGGAATTTCTCTGTCTGATTTTCACCCACTGTATTGGTAAGTGTACCTAGAGCTGAAAGTGACATCTCATTTGCATGAAGTAGCATAAATTGTTACCTGACCTTCTGTCTTACACAAACGTGCCTTCTGTAGCATTCACAGGTTCCAGCAGGTAGTGCTTTTTTGGTTGGTATGAGATGAAGTGTTACATTTTGGGACCTTCAGTCCCAGATCTCAGGCTGTTCCTCCACATAAGAGATGAGAGGGATTGGGGAATACCATTCCGTGCACTTTTGCCTCTGTGCCCTTTACTATAGCAGTAACGTACTAGGGCTGTCTCCTGAAACTGGGAGGATTTTCGTGCTCCTAGTCAAGTTTGGAAGTGTAAGCACAGTAAGTGTTGTGGAGATATGCTTCTGAATGCCTGGAACTTTTCCTGTGGGGCCATCACAATGTATTGTGTATCGATTATAATGCTTGGGTGCCATTATGATGCATCGTGTCAATCCCCCTCATTAGCGTCTCAATGCTGTGAAGTGACACGATGCAGAAGACATTACGGTTTATCGTGTCAATTCTTTGTATTATTTAAGAGATAGTGTCAATGGAGGAGAGCGTTGTCACGAGATAATAGTCTCCTGCTGCTGGATAAGTCCAAGGTGAAGCCGAGGCATTTATCGAATATAAACATAGAGGCAAAGCTTCATTTTGCTTGGTTTGAGGAGCCTTTCACATACGGCTGTTGTGAGCCATTCTCAAGCTGATTTTTTTTTTGGTACCTAAAAGGACCCTTTAAAGTACTGTGGTATAGATTACAGTAGAAGCAGCCCAGTGATTTAATAATATGATTATGTTTTGTCTGTGTACAAAACAAATTTTAAAGCATGACTTCTACTCAGTCTGGAGATGTTAAAGGCTGTTATCTGTTCCCTATATGTGAACTTTGTGTAGTTAGGGTAGGAGTATGTACTCCGGGTTACTTTTTGTTAAGGTTGCTATATATAACACCTGCCTAGCGTGCTGCATTATGGTGCAGGTAATACACTGTTAAAGAGCTGGTTTCTGAAATGTTGATTTTCAGAAGAGCTGAGTAAGGGCTGCAAATTCCACTCTTCCCAGGGGTGAGGGAAAAGAAGTGTTTACAGTAGCATTTCCTAAAGCTAAAAATAGAGTCCAGACATTATGTTGCATAAATCATGTTCCCGTAGTCAGATAATCTCATCTTCCCTTAAATTAAGGCTTTTTCTTCTTGGAAGAAGGGGAGGAGCTATTACACTGAAGTTTGGTTTCTAACTAAATACAATTGTGGGACGGTTAAAAATAAGAAGTCCATAAATTTCTCTATTTTTGCTCTTTTTCTCCATTTTTCTTTCATGCTAGGAAGAAGTTTTCACTGTTCATGTTTCTGTGCAAGACTCCTTGCCCTGGCTTTTTACAATTGATTTGTTTATCTGCACAAGAATTGTCCATTTATCTACTGAAATTTTGTTCATAACCAGTTGATAAAGTAGAAATCCCATTGTGTAGCACTGCTCCAGGAGCAAGACCCACAGTTACCTTATTGCAACCAGAATAGGAAGAAAATTCACTTTTATGCATATTCTAGTCAGGTATTGTTGTAATCAAACTTCTTTGCACGTGTGCCTGCTGTTAGATAGTAGAGGTTTTAACTGGGACTTTTTGTTCCTAATGTATTTTGCCCCATAAACAATTCTTTTCCTATTTCATAGCAGCTTGCTTATATATTTATTTGCTGAGTTAATGGCTCGGGCCCCGATCCCTCACTAAGGTTCTACCAAGTTGCTAGATAAAAAGCTATTTAAAAAAAGGTTGTTAAAGATGTGGCATTCAAGATACCTTGTTTCTAGCAGGGGAAGAGTAAAGTAGCAGTATTTGAATGAAGGGAAGGTGATGGTTAGGAGATCTAAAAGAAAAAAATCTTCAATCTGAAATTGCAGTTTGCAGCAGCATTGCCAATATTCAGTATTAATATCTTAGCACAACTTCTGCCGTTTCAAGCACCTCTCTTTTACTCTGTTCCCTACCCTGACTCCCCTAGTGCATTTTTATGGCTTTAATTTAAACGAATGCTTCTTGATATCTTGTTTACAAAGCTGCCAAAGTGAAAAATACCTGTATTATATGAGGCTTGCAGTTCCAGAGTTATCTCAGCACTACAACACAACATCATTATCCAGTCTGCCCCTTATCACTCAGCTGGTAATACGGACTACCGAGAGACTTGTGCCACTTTTGTTACAGCTTTATATGCTCAGGCTTATTGGTGATATCTTGCTCTCCAACTTTGTAAAGATCTTCAAACTGGTACAAGCCTGAGACTGTTCTTGAAAGATTAGATTCTTCTTAGTGATTTTTTTTCTTCTTGCAGGAATAGGTGAATCATAGAAAGTAACTTTTTGATTTATTTTACTATCTTCTTGTCAATTGAATAAAAAGTGTGTTGTGATCTGCTAAGGGAAGGACATAGCTTTCTGTAGGGCTTTTTGGAGGGCTTCACTGTATAGCGACAATGATAACACTGCAAAATTTAGTAGCTGGTGTAGCTGTCCACAAGACTCCAGCTGTTATTTACTTCCTGCATACTACTTCTGTTTTCTTGTCTAGGTTCTCATATTCTGTTCATTATTAGTAGATATACTTCGCTAACCACGCAGAATTATCATGAAGGCTTAGCAGTGCAGACGTGTTACTTTACCTGTCTTTTGTGATAATCAGTTTTTAAACATTATATTTGCCTATTCAAAGACTTAGAATTCTACAAATTCTAGTCTAGTGGCAAGTTACACTAGGATAACTCCCCACTCCATCTTGTTTTATAGCATGTCTCATCTCTAAGCTGATAAGAGTTTCCAGGTACTCAGCTAAGTAGTATAGTATGCTAATTGTTTGGGCTGGTACCTCACTCATTCATCTCAACAGATCATAAAGCTTCGTGCTCAGACAGAAGGGATTAATACCAGTGAAGAGGCTTTAAACCATTTGGGGGAAGTCGGTACCAAGACAACCCTAAGGTAAGTTAAGCATTTGACTTTTCTCTGAAGTGTGACTGCATCTAAAAACACTGTAGGATACCTCACTCTTGGAATTGAGACAACCCCTTCCCATACAATAATTTGGCCTATGAAGAACAGTGCTAACATTAAAAAAAAGTGGTAATCCTCCTCTTTCCTCCTTTAAGGAATGTACGTGTCTTTGCAGACTTTTATACTGCTGATACAACTGTGTGTTTCCTAACAAATCTCCTATCCCTACATATATTCAGTTCACTGGGATGCACTGAATTGTAATTATTCATCCATCTCTGTTTGATCACAGGTATGCCGTACAGCTACTGACCCCAGCTAACCTGCTTGCCAAGATTAATGGGAAAGACAGCATTGAGAAAGAGCATATTGAAGAAATAAATGAACTTTTCTATGATGCCAAGTCCTCAGCAAAAATCTTGGCTGATCAACAGGAGAAGTACATGAAATGAAGAGCTTATCATATTAGATGCTTTGAAGTGGCTTTAACCCTTGCCCAGGGCTTGGCTTTAGTTATTGAATGAGAAAAGTTAATGGTTTGTCTCTTTTGGGACTGAAAAAATATTTAAAAGTTGGACTGCTTTGTCAGGCCAGAATTAACTATCAAATGTTCCTATTTCATTAACAATAAGATGCTCCATGGTGTCTGTGTAACATTGTAGTCTCCCTTTTATGAGTATATATGCAATTAATAGCTTTTGACCCATCAGTTTTGTCTTCAGATTTCGTTACAGAAGAGCTCTAACTGAAATTGATGCTTAAGAACAGTCTATTTTCTTTATGAATGTTATTTTAAGATAGTTTCCTTTTACAGATAGAGCTTTTGGGTTTTTTGAATAAAAGTTTGTCTGAAGTGCTTTGTAATAAAATATTTCAAGAATATTGGAAGCTTGTATGTGTTTGCCCTGGGTATTGACCTGCCTAAAGAAACAGTCAAAGTAAGTTGGAGCTAACAAAGTAAAATGGATTTGCAACACAAAAATAGATCTACAGCAAAGGAAAGAAATAGTAATGGGACCTTTTTGAAGTGTTTACTTTTTTGTAGTCTTGGTTTTTATTTTCTGAAGACTTCTTTGGAGAATGCAGAAATATGTAATAGTAATTATCCTAGCCCTATTTAAAACCTTTCTTCCAGAGTGACTTTTTTTTGCCTTTTCTTAAAGCAGATTAAATAAAAATTGCTTTCCATCATGGTTCGCTATTTTTTTCTGATCCTGGGTGATCAAGAAAGTGGGGACAGAACATAGTGAAAAAAATTGCAAACTAAAAATGTATGAATATTCATACATAAAAATGAAAGTTGGCAGAACGGCAGTGAAAACAATAGCCCAATAATTAAGGTTTGAAATCCTGCTCTGCACAGACTTTGTATGAACTTAGCCTTAGACTCTCGTTTACAAAGTATACTTCCTTGTTTTGGAAAACGTGGATACTTGATTGCTTCACAGCACTGTAAGGATAAGTGATTTAAAGATTTGAGAGCCTTGTAACACTGAGCTACAAATCTATGCAACCACGTAAATGGATGAACTAGGAAAAAAAAATGTAGAAGCTTAATAAAGTGACTAACCTCACATCCTTTATTAGAACCTTCAGTGATTTAAAACACTTCATGTACGCTAACTTAAATAAGTGTAGTCTTTAGGGTAGGGTGGGAAAGGAAGAAATAGTAACTGGTCACAGGAGTGTGGTTTTAAATACCCTTTTTAGCAGCTGCAAAGTAGAGCAGGTAAGTTTTCAGTGGATACTTTCAGCTCATGAAAAATTTTAATCCACATTCCTAAATTAGAAGCTCTCTGACAAGTACCAAACACACAGCTACTAAGCCTTCCATGAATCCCTCACTGAAAGGCATTGGTTCCTCACACTGGGAGAATCTCAGTAGTGTTACATTAGGCAGACACTGGCAATTGCTTTTTTTTTTTCATTTTGCCTTTTTTTTTTTTCCCAAAAAAGGTAGAAAGCACCTCTGCTACTCATTTTGTAAATGAGGTTTTCTTTTAAGAGTTCCTGGTAGTTAGAGAAGCTAAAATGATCACAAAGCCATAGCCTACATGTGTATATAAAATACATTTACATGGCTTAATTGCTATGTATCAAATATAACAAAGCTTCCTTGCTAAATCATAGAATTCTGACTTCTAAAACTAATGCTAAGCTCAGTCATCATCTCTTTGGGGAAAGAATCCAGCTGCTAAAAACCTCTGTCCTCACCCCCATATGCTCTAGAGACTCATCTCTTCCTTGTGCTGAAGTGCTGCTTGTGGAAATTGCTAATGATTTTTCAGCTCCATAAAACATGGA
>VZRW01005521.1:1202-37679 GCA_013398125.1 Aegotheles bennettii
GGATCCCCCTGTCGCCCAGCGCTGAGATTGCCTTTTCTTTTGCTTGCTTAATTAATAAATTTGTTAATTGGATTATAGACCGATTGGCGTGGTCTCCAATCATTTATAACATTATCCAAGCTGGGTGAACACTTGTTTGCAGCCCAGTATTGTCAGACCAGCCATGTTGTGACAAGGCACTACCCCCTTTCTGCCAGGGTATACACCTCAGCAAAGTTTCAAGAGCCCTGCAGACTAAGGTGTGGGATAATCTGCCACTCCTGCTTCCCCACAGGTTCACAACCTGACTTCTGAATAAGGTCAAACCCCAAAATATGAGGATTAATAGTATCCCTTCCAAATTTTTCATGCTTTTAATTATAACTCTGAATAATCTTCCTATCCACACAAGTGACTCGTTTCATTTTTGACCTTGAAGACCAAGAGACCCAGAAGAAAAGAAACCACATCAAAACACTAGAGGCCTAAAGAAAGGTCTCAATCTCAACCAATAGGCAGGAAACAGGACTCACCTGGATGCTATGATAGCTGTTAGATCAAATAAAAAAACCCCACCACACTGTAATACAGGTAAGTGTTACAAGTGCCACTGTTGGAAAAGTCTTAGCTAGGATTGCAAAATGTGTCTATCAGCCACATCACCTGGTGCACACCCTATCTGGTCCAGGAACATACACAGACTAATAATTTCATTTTGCAAACAGAATGATGACAAGTAAAGACACACAGAACAGAGAGGAATCAAACTGTTTAATTTTGTTTTGCTTGTCTCTTTTACCATCACTGAACAGGCAATTTAAAGCCCTGCATGATCGATTAACCTAGAGTCCTGTCAAACACACAGTGCCTAGCAATCCAATTTCAATCCAGTTCTCCTTGCATTATTTGTTGCTAACAGTATCCCTGCTTGATTCAATACAGCAATCGAATAAGCCACTATACAATACAGAGAATTGTAAGAAATGAATGAAACAAGTTAAAACAGCAGTATGCCATTTCCTAGCTCTCCAGTCTACAGTCCACACCAGATTCCCAGTTGGTATTTATCAGGATAGCTCTAATGACCCATTAGGCCAATTTAGACTGCTGCAGATCTGGCTGTTAGTGTTTACGATTAAGCATTAAGAAGTCAATGAAAAAGCACAGGCAGTACTATTGATTAGCTGAATGAACAGTCAGTTGATCTGCACTTTGTCCAGCCTCAGGATACATCTAATTTACACTGCATATGCTCATGTCTTTAAACACAATAATTAGTTTATCTGTTTCATACTAACAGGACATAAACACAACATCGCATAGTAATTTTCTAATATGTAATTGGATACTCTTCTTATCCTCCCTCTAACTCATTTCAGCTGTTTTCATCCCCCTGGTTCAAAAGCTTACTTTGATACAGTAAAACTTACAAACTAGTAAATGTATTTTGCCCAGAGGAGCTGCAGTGCCCCCTCCCTGGCAGTATTCAAGTCCAGGTTGGATGGGGCTTGGAGCAACCTGGTGTAGTGGGAGGTGTCCCTGCCCACAACAGGGGGGTTGGAACTAGATGATCTTTAAGGTCCCTTCCAACCCAAACCATTCTACGAGTCTATGATTCTATTTTAAGCACCTTTCAAAACTGCTGAAAATGGTACGTTTTCAATCTTTAATGTGTGCAAAAAAGCCATGTTTTCTCTGAACATCGTGGCAATGACTGCAGTCCACCTAGAATGACTGTTTTGGCTTTTTCCTCAGCTTAGAAGACAAAATACTGTTATCTGCAACAATCCTACAGATACTGGTAAAGCTGATGACACTGGTAAAGCTAACACAGTGCAGTGATGATGCCTGCACAAATTCTTCCATGCTTCCTTTGAATTCTCTAATAACTTCATTGTCACCCTTTTCTTCTGAGTAGAGTCTGCCCTTGTTACTCAGGCAGGAATATCAGACTGAACTGCCTTAACATCCTCTTCCCTTTCACTCTCTAGCCCTATGACATCCTGATTATCTGTTTCAAGACTTTTGCAAGGACTTGCTCTAGACAGCTCATTTTTAATCCAGTTGTGAGAGGATGTGAGTGGCTTGTGTGAAAGGAGACCCTTTGCTTTAAACCATTAAGTAATTCTTTAATAAAATGGCACTGGCAGGGAGCATCTCCATTTGACAGTCCCACGCCCTCAGCCAAACACAATAGCAGCTGTTCCATACTGCAATTATTGCTGCTTTTCCAGGAGACTGTCAAAGCTGAGTCTTTATCAGACAGTGTCTTTTTGTTCCTCTCTTTCAGTTACATATTAATTCAGGAATTTGACAAACTGAGTAAAATATATCAGAAAATTAAATCCTTGTTACATCTTCTAGGAGCAGCTGCACTGGGAAAAACCCCATCCAGCAAGCTACCTGCAATTTCCTAAAAGTGGATAGAGTTGGACAGAGAACTAGACCTTCACATTTAACTTTGTTTAAAAAGCTTTTTCCCAACATTAACCTCTCTGTTGGATGCAGAACCACCCTCCTGCTGGGACATCACTGAAGCTGTGGACCACGTGGAGCCCAAGTTCCCAGGACCCCAAATCTTTCCAACACACAGTTGTTACCCAGAGGGCAGTGTGGAAGACAAATTCTGCACTTAGCTTCGGTAAAAATCTCTTCATTGCTCAATTGTCATTTCTGCAAAATGGAGGATAATAATACACTCTGTAATACACCCACTAAAAGTCTTACAGTAAAGTGTCACATAGGAACTAGCCACTGCTGAATTTTTAGTTGAGGCAGTACCGGGTGCAAGTAGACACGCAGTCAGCAGCTTATCAATAATCTTGTTAAGACCTGTCACAGACCTCAAGGACATCCCTCTGGCTCACAAGAGCCACCTTGCTGCTCTGCCACCCTCCAGCCTGCAAACCTCCGTGCCAGCCAGGCAGCCACTCAGCGCTGCTGCCTGTTCAGTGAGCCAAGCACAGCCACAATGGCAGCTGCAGCACCTGTAGTTTGTCCTTGGAGGCACATGGGTGCTTCAGATAGTGCCGCATCGTCCTTCCCTACTGCACCAGTAGCATCATCACGTACAACACAGAGATCTTTTTGCAGAAATTTGGTTTTGTGCTGTGCTCACAATCATAAAATATTCACCCTTACATGTGGTGAAAATGTTCAGTATTTTAAAATGAAAGCATCAAAATAATTGCAAGGCAAATTATTTGTCACCTATGGCAAACACCTAGTCCATAATCTTCTGTTACTAGCAACAGCACTCACATATAAACAAAGAATAAATACCTCTAATCAGAGGGCATGTTTTGAAATCTAAACATTTCATCAAAAAGTAAAATTCGCAGGAAGCTCCTAAATCTGTTCCCACAACTGGCAATGAGTCATTTTGTACATTATTCCACTGACATACTTTATTTAGCTCTAATTCACACATTATAATCACTGTCTAGAAAATTTGTGATGCAGTTGTTGTGAAGCAGTTTTGCATCTCTATTAGCAATGCAGTTGCTTCAATCTTACAAAAGTCACTAATTCAACAAAAAATAGCTCATTTCACATCATGAATTATGACATATCTGTCTTCCAATTAAGTACTCTGCTTTTTTTGAAAGTCACTTGCAAACTAATTGCTAAAAGTGCTAAAAACTCTCTTCATTTAATATAATAAATAAAAAAAGGCACAAATCATTCCTTTGCTACAGAGACTAGTATTTTTTAAAAAATATATTTCAACAGGACACAGAAACTAATCTTCAGTTCTTTTGAAAAAACCTCTGAGCATATACATCTATCTTGCTCTTCCCAAAAAAGTTTGTAACTCCAACCTGCAGCAGTCTGTCTGTTGTTGGGAGTCAGTGACATCTAGGCTCCTCCAAGTGAGATATATAGACAGTTTTAAGCCTGGTGGTGCTTAACTACAACATACAATATTATTGCTATTGAGAGGCAGGAATTTAAAATTAAAGTTAAACATTTCTACCCTTTATAACAGTGACATAGCTCCTGGTATCACTGAAGCTCAGACCTCAGTACTATACAGCTCTGCAACACCCACAGTTGATTTCTGAGCATTGTTCCAGGCAGGTTTAATGCAGCCCAGTTATCAAGTGCAGAGTTTTATGAATTTGCTGGATCTGCTAGGCGAACTGTAATTTCCCCTAAGTAGTAAGAATAAAAAGCAAACCTGGTGCAGGTGGATGAAAGCCAAAGGAATAATCAGCACAAAACCTTGAGAAGAAAGCCTTTTGAATTGCAAGCTCTTTTGTCTGACCAGAGACTGGCAATACAATGGCTTCTTTATTTGCTGCAGTGTACTTCAAGCACAGGTACTTCTCACTCAAAAAAAAAAAAAGGCAAAAAAAAAAAAGCCAGAATTGTACCTGATCTCCAAGCAAAAGATATATTCTGTCTGTTGTCTTATTTCACTGACATATCTCTCCTTGTGCAGAGGTACAAATCCTCATTAAACACTAATTGTTCCCTTCTTCCACATGTGAACATCCTTTGAGGAGCTCCAGAAACAAGACAGTTCAATTATTTGCATACAGGATGCCAGATTTCATGGCACTGATTGATTCTCACCAGTCAAGCAGCAACAAAGAGACACAGAAGGGCACTGCAACTCTGGTCAGTAAATGAAGTGTTCAAGGATGACGAGGCAAGTGCCAGGCACAGGTCTGTGTATGATGCCAGACATAAATGGTCTGTACAGAGGAACGGGAGACATATGGTAACTGACCTCTGCTGAAATCTATCCCTGTCTGCATGCTCTGTTTAGTGGTTGCACACAGGCATGTAACCAAAAAAGCTTGCTCATCTTGTGCAGCAAGAGCAGCTGCAATGGAGGCAGAATCTGCCCCTCAGTGTAGGAGGAAAATGAATAGTGAGCAGAACAGCAGTCCCCACCCTCATGCCACCAGTTAACAGTTTTGCTGGTATGTGACCTTTTGTATGCCAACAAATCATCTCTCTAGCCGTCAAATCATATGTTTGACTAGTCATCAGATCCTCTGACATTCAAACCAACCTGTTCACATACAGAAAGGCTGTTTGGATCCTTCCTGCCCTCTATTGTGGCAGCTCAATAACTAAGACAGGAAGCTCTCAGCTGGGTATGAGCAGTAGAGAAACACTGCACAGCCAGAGGAAAAAGAGATGTCGGCAGAGCACATTTATGCAGGGAGAAAATTAGAGTCTGGAAACTTAGCGACAAGTCATCCCTTTTCTTGTGTCATAAAAGAAAGATGCTCAGAATAATTACTACTATAGCAATGTTAAAGTGTTAATTTGTACAGTACTCTGTGCAGCATGCAGTTCTGATTGACGTTTTGGCTGGAAAAGGAACCTTACTTAGCAATCTCTGTTTGCTGAATTAAAGCACTAATAGAGGCAGCTTGATAAAAATGATGTCACCCCATTTGAAACCAAGCCAAACAAAATAAATGTTTTTATGATTTCACAAAAGTACAGTGATATTCAGTCATGGAGAAGATTTCCAGGATCTCAGTATGGGTAGATTTGAATCTTCACCTTTAAAAATTAAGAATTTTTGGAAATCTCTACAAAATTCTAGCAGTAAAACTGCCCCAGCTGAACACACATTGTTTGCAGGAGCAGTAATATAAAGGATATTTAATTTCATCACATGGATGAACATCCACTTAGCTAGTCCACGTTTAACAACCGGACCACCTCACCCAATTGCAGACACTTAATTCTAATCCTCTTGTTTAAACTGGTACTAGTCATCTAAATTCCTGCAGAGATAACAGAGAAAGAGAGGGATCCCTGGTGTGTACTTACCTTGTCCAGATATAGGTGTCTAATGTAAGACAAGCTAATTCACCACTTGAGGTGATTCTTCTTCTCCACTCAAATGAGCCAAACCGCTCACTTCAGGCAGCTAAAATTAGGTGAGATGAATCCCAGCCTACATACCTCCACTTTTAATGAATACATCTTTGAGGGAAATATTATCCCTTTATCACTATAGGACAAGTTAGGGTCTCAAAAGTCATACCCTAGAAGAATATAAATTCCATCTACATGGATTTAGAAGTTTAAAGTTTGAAACTATGACCCTAAAAACCCCTCTATGGCAGACAGGCACAGAGCATAAAGTCTTACTTCTTATCACAGCATTTCCCAAGCAAAAAGAGTTGCCCAGAAATGAGTCAGTCTCACAGACAAACAGCTCAGTGCCCAAACAACACATAATCCCTGTTTGGATGCACAAACTTAAAGTGTCCTTGCTCTAAACCCCTATTTAGGAACTGAGCTGTGAGCACACACAGAACATCAGAAAGACCGGAAGGTACTCAGAAACTCCAGACATCAGGCCAGATGGTCCAGAGGAAAGAATATAGTTAAGGAATAAGGGTTGTGTTGTTTTTTGTTTTGTTTTTTTTTTTTTGTTTGGTTTGGGTTTTTTTGGAGGGGAGCGGGGAGAAGGAAACAGTTGAGAGTGCAAGAAGTCTGGAAATCCAGGCCCACAATATTTCAAACTGAGCACCAAAAATGTTCAGTTTGGGTTTGTTTGTTGTTTTTTGTTGGTTTTTGTTTTAATTTTTGAATATACTCTCCCCCATTCACGTATATCTCCATTTCTATTCTTTCTCACTGAGACACAATTATAGCAGTGACACGTATACTGGGATAGCTTGCAGAAGTCCTCACAAAGGAGCATGGCTGCCTTGCTCAAGACACGAGTTAGAGAAACTTCTACAGAGAAACATCACAGACAGCCTGTATCTCTGCAATAATCTAACCATCTAAGGATAAATAGAAATGCATAAAGTAGAAATGAAAATCAAAAGAGGAGAGATGAAAGAAACACTAAGGTAATAACTAACAGTATAAAAGAAGGTCACAGCTCATCAATTGCTTGCTAAGTGCTTCATGCTTTTATATCATGGTAGAGCTCAATTTTAGGGAAAGACTGGAACCAGACTCCCATTCTGAAACAGTGTTTCACCCTCACAGAAATACAGAAGAAAGCATAAGATAAAAGGTAATGATGCTTGTTGGAAATGATGATTCAGGTTCAAGAGAAAAGGCCATTACTACAGGAGAGCAGGCAAGAACCAACCCTTCAGGGCTCTCCGGACTCCCTGGCTGGACTGAGGCAAGCTGGGCTCCAAAACCAGGGGTGAGCATCCTGTGTTTGATGTGATGAGTAGGGAGGTGTGGGCAAGGACAAAAGAAACCAAGAGCTGGCAAGATCAGAAATACTGTTACGAATCCTGCAGAAACACCCTTGAGGAAATGCACCCTTCTTTTTGGGTATTTGCTCCACACAAGCAGTGTAGAGAGGAAGGTACATAGCCACACACAGCTCATCCTTTGGGATACACTCAGCACAACCCAAGCTGGACTCCACTTGATATCCAGACAGCGAAACTCATGTTTCACAGACTGAGCTACTCAGACTGTGTTTATTCTTAGATGGCACTAGCATTAGATTAGTGTCAGCTTGTATTTTTGTACTTAGCTTGAAGTCTACTGCTTCCTTTCAGGCCTGGAGAAAGGTTTCTTCACCTAAAAGTTTATCCAATTTTTGCAATTATAGCCGCTGGTCCTCAAGAGATATTACCTTTTCTACATACCTGGGACTACCACAGCCATAAGGAAACTACCGCAATACCGGAAGATACTGAATTTGGTGTCTGAATGGAAATTTCTCAAAATGAAGAAAAATGAAGCCACATTACCATTTAGTTCTCAAATATACACACCGTACCCAGAAGACCTATACTGCCAAACCTGTAAGCATTGCTCATTTTAAATTACTATTTACAACTATGTAGAGAATTTTAAACACTAAGAAACCATCTCTTTCATTCAGCTACTCAACTCCACATGATATAATTGAAAGAATAAACGTGCTTCAACACACTAAAAAAATAATTCCTGAAACAAAACCAAGCACTGTACAGCAAACTCTAAAACACTGCCAAAATAATTTTATAATGTACAAAACAAGAAATAAAAAAAGAAATCTCATTAACATGATGAAAACACCCACCGCCAGCAACAAATTGACCTGGAAACCATACAAAAGCATCAAGAAAGATAACAATTACGTCAGATTGGACACCCTTGGACACAAATTTGGAGCAAAGTCCTTAAAAAGACTATTTCTTGAACAGCAGGAGGCTAGTAAAAATCCAAATCTCAGATTTTCAATAATTTTGTGAACCCTAAACTTCTTCATTGAGCTAATCCCATTAACTCCAGATAAACAGGTAACAAACTCAGCTGCCATCTCTTAACGATACAGGAAACAGCACTTGGCAATCCATGGCAATAATTTACCTTTTCCTCTGCCAAGTAAATAACTATTAATCTCAGACTGCTCTAATATCTAAGGCTCCAACATTAAGATGAGAAAGAAACCCCAGATGCTGTGTGAACTGTCTTTCTAAAGAGGTGGCACCTGGTCAGAGGCGAAGCTCCATCAATCCACAGCAACCCTGCAACCCCTCCCTGCACACATGCATGACTTTTCCTTTTCATATGCTATTGGCATCTGTGAAAGACACACACCACAGAATCACAGTACACACCGAGTTGGAAGGGACCCTCCAGGACCATCGAGTCCAATTCCTGTCCCTGTGCAGAACACCCCAGGAGTCACACCATGTGCCTGAGAGTGTCATCCAAACACTTCTTGAACTCAGTCAGGCTTGGTGCTGTGACCACTGCCCTGGGGAGCCTGTTCCAGTGCTCAATCACCCGCTGGGTGAAAAACCTTTTCCTGATATCTAACCTAAAGCTCCCCTGATTCAGCTTCATACTGAATGTTAACAGACAGCTCACAGTTCAAGAAAAAGGAAAGATGCTTATAAATAAAAAGCATTACACATACGCAAATGTGCTGACATTTTATCTATGTGCTTCATTCCATCTGCACGGCATTGGAAATGAACATTTTTTAAATTTGGTTGAACAAATGCATAGAAGGTTATCTCAGTCTTGTGCTTTCCATGGGCTCCATCACCTGACTTGATTGTCAAACACAGTAATCACAGAAATAGTAATTTCCAAATATAGCCACTGTATGTCTTTTTCTGAAGTCTCTCAGCAAAGAGCTGGACACAAGTTTAGCTGTCCCTGTTCTCAAAACCAATGGTGTTCAGTGGTACATTCCCTCCTATACACTCCCTCCCCATCCCTCTCCACTCCCCCCAACCTTCTGTTAACAGCAAAGAAACAAGAGCAGAGGAGATTAAAACTAATATCAGGCACATTTCAACTGAAGTCTGTTCTAGCTCTTCCCCAGAAATCTATCAGTTATTTCCTAACAATTATTTATTTATGCATTTGTACCCAAACAGACAATAGCTTGTGTCACAAATGGTGCAGAAAACCAACAGAACTACATGCTTTCTTAACATGGCTGTATTCCTCCTGCAAAAGGTGACAAGTCTAACGGGCTTTGTTTTTGCAGAAAACATAATGCAAAGGTACAGTGGTGAAGTGAAAGGTCAATCTGACCTTCACTTTGACAGGTTTTAGACATTAAAGGTTAACACACAGAGAAGATGTTAGCTCCATCTCAAGCACTCCTTTTCCAGCATTCTATTGTGTACAGAAACAATGTTTCTGCATGAGTACAAGTGAGTCTTAAAACGGTATTTTAGCTGGCTTTAGATAAATCAATGCTACTCGGTCAAAGGACACTTACATTGATTTAGGCAGTTAAGATTGCTGTAAGAGACACCATGCCCACACACTGTGCTCCTCTCTGCCCACGCCAGGGGGGTCTGGCTGGGACAGCAAAACTGCAAGGGCTGGCACCTGACAGCCACCTGCAGGGGCAATGTCCCCAGGTGCCTCCCGGCCCCTGCACGTTCCCACTGCGCCACAGAAATGGTCTCATTAGCGATGCACCATAACCTCATTTTTCTTGACCAGGGTTCATCATCTTTTCATTATGGATGCAGTAATTAGTTCAGGAGGAGGAACTGCCACTGTTAGAAGACTGAGTTGTAACACAAGGACTCAATTGGCATGAACTGGATTTCAAAACCTGAGTGGAGCCATATAATCTGTTTTTTAACAAAACAAAATTTAACAAAATTTCTGCATTTGCATTTCATATTACTTCTTTCTCCCCTTGCCCCTCCTTCTCATTAACATATACTGCTGAGGTAAATGAGAAGAAAGGATTAAAGACAGATGGAAATATAATTCCACAAGTACGGAAAAATGGCGAACAGAATATTTACATCTACATACTTCTTGTGAGCCAGAACACTGAGAAGGACATACTGTAAATGGCAGCCACAAAAAAAAAAATTCCCGTTCTAAAATAGAAGGAGCACTATTTAATTACTTCACAGATTTCTCTTCTGGCAAAAGCATCAGCTAAGTAAATAAAATATTTCAGCATAGAGCTGTGATTCCTTATGGCTCTGGCTTTAGCCAGGTTGACATATAAAACTAGCTTAAACCTCAAAACCTGGGAGGTAAACAGTTATCTCATTGAAGTGCAGCACATTAACTTGCAGCCATCAGCTCTGCTGCATGCTGTGCTGTGAATAAATTAAATGTGAATTCAGAAGAATTCTGCCTGGCTCTGTCTGACAAGCTATATTACCATGCATATACCAGCAATCATCTCCCCCGTTTTGCAGGAAAAAAAACATCAAGGAGGCAAGAGCAGAAGAGTCCAAGTGTATCTTCTCTGGCAGTGGAGTGGCTAAACTCGTAACACCAGAGACAGTCTCACATGAAAGCTTCAATGGCAAATACACCAACGGGACTGATCTTCTGGACAACCACCTGTGAAACAGGTATTTTGGTAACCAACCATTAGCAGCTTCTCCTTGTGGCCATACCTAGTGAGCAGCAGTTGCTTATACAAACACAGTCTGTGCTTACTCAGACAGAAATGCAACCTGAGCACCAACTATGTTGAGTTTGGCTCAGTCAGGCCCATATCACAGTGTCAGTCACTGAATAATGTATTTTCCTGGGGAAGATGGAAATATTTCCCCATCTTCTTCAGTTCTTTGCCACTATCTCTTGTAGTGTTATGAAGGTCTTTTATCTTGGTAGCATAAAGTGGCTATAACATGTTAGTTGTATTTCATCCATTCCAAATGAAACATTTAACTACAAAAAACAGGGATTGACATTTCTTTTCCATTGTACTTTAAGTTCTAGCCCACTAATGAAAACCAGGATTTGTGACCAACATTCTATATTTCCAAATGCAGATGTAATAGAAATTAATGAATCTTTAGTTAGGTGAAAACATCACACAACCAAAACATGAATGGGGACAGACGTGAGACGACCATCACTTTATCTGGCTCAGGTCTTCCAAGACACAAGCACAAGTGAAGGCATTCCAAACCGAAGCCATAGCAGGTAGGTGATCCAGCACAAAGGAGGAACACACAAATACACACCAACAAGTTTTGTATCTGTGCTTACAGCATATCATTGTTCAGATAGGCTTAATATTAATAAATTAATACATGATCTGTGGCACAAGCTCTTGAAGACCTTATGGTTGGATTAGCTCAATGGAAGCACCATTATGTGACAACAGTCACAGAATATGCAAGAACAGAATTTGGGGCATTAGCGTAACTATAAACAGAAGCACACAAAACTATTTTCTTCTATCAAACCTAACACTCTAGTCTCCTGGGAAAGTAAAATCCTGTAGCTCCACACTTATTTAAATGTGCGACCACATTAAGTCATACAATGTCAGAAAGCCTCTTGGACAAAAGCACATTGAATTCCAATTAGTTCAGATTGATGGGGAATTAAAAATTAACCTTCTATTCATCAATATTTCAAAGCCTTGTTAGGTTCCACTCAGTAGAGAATGTCCTTAGCATGCATCCAGCAGTGTCCTACAGAACAATCACAGCAAAGTTGGAGCAGATGACAAGCATTTAACTGAAGAAAGTAGAAGGACACGGAATTTACATAAAGTCTCCAAAGCCAGTGCCCATTTCACTGCCCTAACTTTAATTCTACGTGTGCGTTCCACACTTTTAAAAATTTTCTTACCTTTAATGAATTCTAGCAAACAAGGTTTACGTGTCTATTTTCTTTGGTCTACAGATGTAAAATTTTCACTTCAAAAGCAGCATCAAAGTGAAATTAAGACTAATTCTTCGGTCCAACTTCAGCAGTTAGAGGCAGCACAGCATCCATTTCAACTGGAAAATGTGGTCCACATATCCTTTGCAGACTTCTGACCTGGCACATGTTCATCGTGATATTCAAACCTCGACTGGATGCATTCCTGTGTGACCTGCTCTAGACGGTCCTGCTCTGACAGGGGGGTTGGACCAGATGATCTTTCGAGGTCCCTTCCAACCCCTAACATTCTGTGATTCTGTGACTGCTCTCTCTACAACCATCACCATCTCTGAAGCCCTTTAAAAAAAAAAAAACAAAACCCAAAGAAAAGACAGGAAGAGGCAATGCAATAAAGCAGATCATCTATAGCAAAACAGACCAGATAAGAGCAGAAAACAAGGCAGTGCAAGGGGGCAGAAATAGCAACAGGGTCATAATAACCTACAATGCAGGAGACTCTCAGCAAAGCCAAGGAAACGGAGGAGGTTTTGCATACAGGTACTTGTTATTTTGCTTTAGATGACCCATGCTTTAGTCTACAGGTAAAATTTGTGTGTTCCAAGGAAGCTTCTGTGTGAAGTTGCTGCCACTAGTCAAAGTCCTGAAGGAGCCCACTCTACACTGCTGTCCACACAGAGACAGAGCTTTGCGAAAGATGTGTTTTAGACACTAAACAAGGCTTCCAGTCAGAGAGATGGTACTTAATGGTACTGGGGCCCTAAATCCTACAGTTTCATAACCTAAAAGGAAGTATCAACACAGAGTTATTCACAAAGAACACGCCTCCGAGACAGGATTACTGAGCCTAAGGGTAATTTTGCAAACATGCAAGACCAAAGCAAGGGGCTGTTACAAGTGCTTCGCAGCCACCTGCAGCAGGAAGGTGGGCTGCAGCTCTTACACACAGAGGGGCCGGGGAATGAAAGCCACCCCAGACCAGAACACAACCCCCCACTTCTTCAGGTTTGCTTCCCCAGCAGCTTTTCCCAGCCAAATCAGATGGATCATGAACAGGTGTTGGGGGAAAAAAATGAATTGAGAGAAAGGAAACAATTGTCCTTTATCTTTTAAATATGTGGGAGATGTTCAGACACTACAGTAGACTGTCTGTGAAAAGATCTGGTAACTAAACCTAACTTTTCTGGGGTACCTTCATTTACAAGAAGATACTAGATATTTCATAAGTAAAAATATTTTTCCTTAACAAATACGGTCTTTGTCAAACAGTATGGCAATCAGTACTATGAACTATCTGAGCAAACACAATTTATTTATCTTCTAAGAGTTCCCACATGGGTTCCTGTCAGAGTAAGACAGGTGCTGCTGCTTCTGTACCACATGGTATAGAGTGCCCACGTGTCCAACAGTGCCACGCATGTGGAGAACAGAGAATTGTAAAATAAAAGTTTACTCAAAAAGGATTGTGCAGCTTTTGAGGGTTTCCTATGAAGACGTAAGAACTTTCTAAAGAAGTTTTCTTCTAGCTTGTTCATCTACCACTGGATTTATTCCATACACCTTTTGCAGCTTGCAAAATAAATTCTAATTTCATCGCTTATGAACTTTCAACAGGCGGTTGTCATCTGAATGAGCAGACATAGAAAAACATATGTGCACATATAGAAACACATGCATTTACTGGAACCCATGCAACCAGTGCAACACCAAGCCTGGTCCTCTATCCTGGGTGGTTTGGGTTTTTTCGTTTGGAGTTTGTTTGTTTTTTAAAATAACTTAGGATTTTGCTAGAATTACTCTTGTGTAGGACTTAAGCACCCTAAGCCATGGGCAGCCTCTGCCCTGGACTCTGTGCAATCTAAAACAGGGACAAAAGATGAGCAGATAAAAGACTGCAAAGGAAGAAAGAGACAATGATACATAATACTACTGGTGGCAGCCACGAATGGAGAGAAAATTAATTTTTCAAAGCCCTGATTGTATTTATGTCAGGTCTATACATGTGCTCCCAGTGCAGGAAGAGTAACACAGCTGCTGACAGGAACACTCTTGGCTCTCCTACCTAGAGGGTCAGTCTAAAGCGGAGCTAACAAAAGTAACATTGTGCTGGCTTCTAGCAACTGTTTGATCTTCTAACTGTACAAATTCAACAAGACTTTAAAATGTGTCTCCTGTCTACTCTTTTCAGCATGCAAGGTCTGTGTGCAAGTACAGTGTAGAGCAAGCCCAGGCTTGCTTTAATCTTCAAGGCCTTTGAGCATGCACAGCAGGAGAGGGACCAGCCTGCCCCTCAGAGTCCATTTTTAACAATGTGTTTCAAAGAGCTAACTTCCAGAATTTAAGAAAGAAACCCCCGTCACTAAAGCATTTCTCTGGAAGAAAAGTGAGCAGGTAGTCTTTAAGTCCAGATATCAGTGATACTACTACTTTCACTCAGCTTAGAGGAGGTAAATTAGCTACAAAGCCCTGTGTTCAGCTGGTTACAATATTTGATGAAGTTATTCTTTCAGGTACTTTTAAAAACAACAGCTCAAATCAGCAGCACAGCTGGTGTCCGACACAAGTTTAGGACACTCAATACTGCCACTTCCAACGTACTAATTAAGCAGTGATGAGCTTCAAGCAGGAAACTCTCATACTGCGTTTTTACTTCTTTACCCTGAAGATCTGTACACAGAGGATAATTGAGACAATCACTACAGGTGAAAGCCTAGCCCAGCAATTGGAAAAAATGTGAATGGATTAATTATACATATACACACACACAAAAAAATATTTATTCATACATATACAAATGAAAAAGTGTGCAGGACTCCTTTGAATGGGAGCCTAAAGAGTTATTTTCCAACATGTATAGCTCCCTTTAAAAGGCTGTGAGGGATCCTTACAATCATTTGTTATAATCTAATCCTACTCACTGACCCCTCTAGGAACTCAAGAACACATGGTGTAAACCAGGACAGCCAGGCAGAGGCAGACACTACTTTGCCCCACATGATGGGAAGGGACAAGAGTCACAAACATGGCCACCTAATGGAGCCACTTTCAAAACGCCTTGAAAATATAAAAAGCTTGCTGTCTTCAGGAGAGCCCTCATACATTTACTTCAGGTTCAAATGGGCCAGTTTAGGGCCACATGTGCACTGATCTAAATCCGACTTCTCAAGAGTGTGGTTTTGTGAACTTCAGGTGCACTTGAAAAATCCACATTTAAACTTTCACCAGTTCCCGTGAAGGTAAACTCATATGCATGTTACCTGAGCAAGTGCTTGCAAAAATCCCAAACTGGCAGGTATGCACTTGCTAAATACCACTAAAATATCTGCATTCTGTAAATTGCCACCTGACATTAAGCACCCGGAAGCCTGAAAAATTATATATGGAGGTATCATTTGCTTCTTGGGAGTCCAGTGCTTGTGTTGTAAAAAAAAGCTTTAAAAATTAAAATTAAAAAGTGTTTTAGTGCACACTACGTTTTGCTGATCACATATTGAAAAGATTCACAGTCTTTATGTGGCTTATAGGTTTGGTTTTTTTTCATTAAATTGTAGTTCAGCTGTTCACGCTTCCATTTCTTACAAGTATTCCAAGCATATAGATTCGCTCTTCATATGATGTGTAGTTTAGTCCAGTTTGCTTTGAAACAGTGAATTTGGCTGGGACTAATAATAGGCTACAAAATGCAGATGGTATTTATCAGTCAGATTCATCAATTTACTTTCCTCTGAGTAGCGGTGAATGAACTCCCTCAGATTAGTTTCACACACATAATTGCTTCTCATAAGAAAGGTTATATGAGTGTTCGTAAACGTTCACTGGGTCACTGCATTCAAGAACGACCTTCTCATACTTCTAATTTACTATATCCAAATGTTTTTAACCTACTGAACCAGGATCCCAGCCACACTGTACCCTATTCACATGCTGACTTTTTCTGGTTTTGAGGATATGAGTAAGCTTTTGGAGCTAGAGCTTAGAGTTAGAGCTTCTATAAAACATCCCAAGAACAAAGCTCTACCTAAGCAACTCTGGTACTGGAAGGATTATACATTAGCAAGAAAAACTGAACAGAAGTTACAGCCAAAAACATGTTTTTCACTGCCACACCCTGCTCTGTCTACCTCAATCTACCTCATGATAGTCTGTGTTTATAAATTCATTCTAAACTGTCCGTATTTGAGGTCTTTGTCCACTGAAGGGAAAATAAACATCCAATGAAAAACCCTTACCAAACATTACTTTTTCCTGCCAAAATAGGATGAAAAGACAAAAGAAGCAACGTAATTCCAACATGATTCCAAAAATAATGGTTTGATTTTTAAAAGATTGAAGATGAAAAATTTCATAAATAATGTCAAAAGACAGTAAGAGTAAGAAAAGAAAATTCTACAAGTCAATGAGATTGCATAACTGTTGCATAACTCTAACTCAGTTAAGTCTAATGATTATGAAGGAAGAAATAAAGTGAGAAAAATCTATTTATAAGAAATTGTTGTAGCCACGATTAAAAACCTTGATTAACTGTGCCACAATTATCACTCATTGTTCAATCTGGAGAGCAATACTGTGTCAGCCCATGTAGTCTCTGCATATAGTTTGAGTATTTTCAGGTATCACTCCCTGTTTCTGGCTCCTGAAGCTCAAATTTTTGCTCCTAAAAGACTAAAAAAACCTCACTGCTTCAGAGCACGTACAAGTAAACAAGTAATTTAGCCATCCAGGTAAAATTCCTCTTAAAATAGACAGCAAAATGGGCATTGCAGTGAAAGTGAAATATTCTTTCATAACCTTGTCAGAAGTAGCCTCCGCCTTCTGCAGGCCTTTTTTTTTTTTTAATAAAAAGAAGTGATAATGGTTCAGTTTCTGACAAATGTCTCAGAAGCCTCTGCAAAGTGGTGATACTCCCACACTTTCCAGGTTTTGCAAGTAACAGAAAAAGGATTATTTTTGTTAGACCACCGGTGCTAGAATAACAAGACATTTTGTCCATTTCATAAAATATTTTCTGGTACTTAAATCAGTAAGAGATAACATTTTTTTGCATGTGATCACCTATCAATTCAAATCTGAACATTTTATTGTTCAAGAACACTTGCGAGGTATTATTTTAAAGGAATGTAATCTTACATGGCTGGTGTTATAGTTTGAAGTTTACAGAACAGAAACACCCAAGGGAATTAACAGACAATTATCTACGGATTCACACTGAAATCATATTAGAACTTGATATAGGCTGTCCAAAAAACAACAGCTTACAACAGCCAGCTCTGCAAGAGAAGTGGATTTAAAACACCGGAGGGTGAAATGTACTTAGTTTTCACGTATTTTCAGCTCATCTTGGCTCTTTGTCAGGAGTTTCCATTCTGCATGTCCTACTTCTAATATAAGTCCACACTCTCCAAAAACTGAAGTATGTAACATAAATGGTTTTTTTTAAACAAAATAAAATCTATATTGCAGATGTCAGAGAAAGGGAAACTTTCAACTAGAAATCTGTTCATTATCGAAACAGCTTAAAACAGGAGCTTAATGGGGACTTTTGGTGGAGTACGGTATTCTGCACAGGGGCATCCAGTTGCCTGAAAGTGAATCCTTTACAAGAAATATCCTATTTGTAAAGTGACCCAGACAGAAAACCCTCAAGATCTGGAAAAACTCACAGAATAAAAAGCTGCATTGACCTCGGAGGTTTTCTGAACAGAACTAGCTGAACATTTTTCATGGTCTTGAAAAAGCCTACATCTCTCCATCCAGCATCACCACAGGATTTAAAAGATGCACAAATACTTCAGTGAAACAAAAGCAAAGCTTATATCATTTTTAGTAGCTGAAAACTGCAAGAATATACAAGGGAAGTAGCAGATGTGCTTGCCCCTGTTTTTGCTCATCCCCACAACTCAGCATATGGTCACTGCTGGAGAGCAGGGCAGTGGGGAGGTGGCAGTACAGCGGTGTATACGGTGCTTTAAACTAACATCTTGTTTTGAAATAAATCCTTCATGTTAGATCTATCTTGCCATTACTGGATTAATACATTTAAACTGGCCCATGACTAAAGTAATTTTTTCTATTTTTTTTCATGAGCAGATGCCTATTTTTTATCCCAAATAAAGTATTATTTTTTCATTGGCTTTTGTCAACAGCTAATGATAAAAAGCATCTGCTACTTTCCAAATTCTTTTCCAGACAATATGGAATTTATAGACAACAACAGCCTTAGGGGGTTTCAGAGCAGGGTCTCTTTACAGACCTCTAAAGCCACAATAGGTAATGATTATTTATGCTGGACGTTGCACTGCACAGAAGTTCAAGCAACAGAACAATTTCATACAATAGACTCCACAGCAAACACAGAACCTCATGCTGAGATGGGAGTGTTTTTGCTGGAAAAAACTCTAATCTCACTTTAACAGATTTCACTTCTCAATCTATCAGCTGTGCTAGCAGTCTCATTGGTAAAAATGCACAGTTTAATTCCAAACTGAACATATAAGGAGTAAAAATTACATTTATGTTTCACTTCTTGACTACCCCCAGAGCATGCTGTGATAGTTATGTTCCTACTGGAGAACCATCTTGAAAAAACATTGCTCATATTTGTTAATCAGTCTCAAACATTTTCACACTCCGTAGGAAGAGCTCCATCAAAAATATGAATCTCACAGCGTCTCTAAGACCAACGTTCTTCATGGTCTTGATGTAGCAAATGGTCTCCTCAGGATTTCATAATTACTAGTGTCAGAATAAAACGTGTCATTAAAACTTCATGGTTTTAATGTTTACAGGACATCATCTTCAACTGACCTCTAAAGAAACTGAGACTGAAATTCACAGGAGCAGAGATTTCAGTGTCTTCTCCTGATATCACCAGCTTCCCCTTCCCCCCTTTGGCCAGGGTAAGCAATTCCTCACCATTTTCTCTTCTTGAGCCTTTGAAACCCTGCTTCAATATATCATGCAGCAATAGTCTCTCCTTAGGCAACCGGAGAACTGTGATTATGGAGCACAGCACACTGAACCCCAAATACTTTGTGAAAGGCATAATGTCTTTACAAGGGTAAAAAGAGGACTGTATTTGGGATGGAAGAGCTGCTCATGTAGTATGAGCAGACTAACAAATACTGTGGTAATTGTGTGGGGTTTGGCTTGGCTCTTCCTTTCCTTTTCGGATTCAGGAACAGCTCTGAAAAGTAGCATCACTCTCTGAAGAGGGTAATTTGATATCATGTGGGTTCCTTGCTAGGCATCACAACATTTTAACACACACATCGAGGAACTGTATAAATTAAAACACGAAAAGTCTTTTTATGTATGTATTTTTTTTACAAGATAAGCCCCAGAAAGGGAGCCGCTAGTCGTTTTTTTCCACATCACCAAACCTCTGGTTTGTCTTCGTCTTATGGAAGTATTTCTGCAACACACAATACAACTAGCACCCCTGATCCATGCTGGGAGGGGCCAAATTTTCTGTAGGCAGTAGGCAAAAATAATGGTTCAGCCTGCCTAGCTCAGTACCGATGGGAGGCAAGCGACAGGCAGCATGGCTGTCAGGGAACTGCTCTGGTACAGTGCATGGCTGGGTGTTCCCCACGGCTCAGGGACAGTTAGCCTCAAAGTGTCACTGCACCTTGGAAAGTAATACTGCATTTAGTTGCTAATATATTTCCTTACATCTTCCCTGCTTTAGATTTTCTCCTAAGACAGGATGTGCCTTGACTCCAGCAAAGCATTAAGGCATGAATTAAATTCTCAGCTGAATTACACCCATGACTAGTTTCACCAGCGGGCCTGCTCACATAAGAAACCTCACTGGAAAAAGAATTCAAAATTTGCTCCTTGATGAGGAGTGATCTCTGCATAATTATCAGCCTGTAGTTCCATTGGTTAGGCTCTGCCACACACACAATCATCTAGACAGACACTCTAGGTCATAGACCTTGACTTTTTACCAGACAGAGCTAATCATCAGAGAACTTCACTTCAAAGAGCATCACATTTTGATGGATGCCCCCTTCAGAGAAAAGCTCAGAGAGCAGGTAAAGTCATGTAAGAAAATTCACTCTTCCAGTGCTTGCCCAGGATTTTTATACAGCATGGCAAAAACAACAAACCCAAGGCATTAGCATCATCAATTTTTAGAGAGCAATAGCTCCAGCAGCTTACCCACGGTTTGCACTAGCAGCAAACTCTCTGAACTTACAATACCCCTCCAAACTTGTCCCTGATGAAAACTATATCCTAAATCTTTTTTCCCAGAAGATGATCTCAATTCAAGAAAAATCAATGAGGCACAGGTGAACATTTTCCATCTCTTAAGAAGTTTCTAGAAGTGTTCCATCGGAGCTTCCCTCATGAGTAAATCACCACCAATGTGCTGCCAACCCACAGGAGAAAGTCCTCCGAGCAGCAGATGACCAGTGCTCTGTAGAACCCATCTGATGTTATCCACAAGCCACTGCTACCCTCCAGGTCTCTTCCAGAATTTCTACATTCTACACCCCTCTTCTGAAAGAACAACTGTCTTTTGAATAATTCCATAGTTCAGCCCCAGCCTATTAGTTTATTTTTATCCAAATGAAGTTCATTTCACTGTGGTGCAATATGAGCTACTGTCTTCCTCGTGTGCTTCTTTCAGTTGTTATTGCTCACATATTTTCATCATGAGCTTGTTCTCATCTAGGTTATTAATGAAAAGCATTAAATGAAACAGGACCCAAACATTGCAGCAGTGAAAAAACACCCTGCCCAGAACACAGTTTTACCAATTTAGTGTTGTCTTCACCTGAAAGTGGTTCAAATTGATTGGATGCAAACACTACTACCAAGATTTTAATTTTTTTTTTAGCAAGTAGCATACACAACAGGACAACAGTAAACAAGTTTTAACCTGTGGTTTTGCCAAAGTCATTCACCAGTTTCCCCAAAAAAGAAATTACTTTAAGCTGATTTATCTGAAGTTAACATGAATTCACTGTCAATGAGTAGCAAGAAGCATCTAACAGCAGGCACAGGCCTACTGGCAAACATCATTTTAGGCCCTCAGCAATTCCATATCCTGATTTAAATTTGGCTGCTATAAAAAAAAAAATCTTCTGTCAACATTTTTCACTTTAAATATCCTAGTTTGGCATTTGTGGAATATTTAAATAGTGCAAAATAACGTGATCTCAGCACTGAATCTCCAGAACACAGCCCCATTCTGCTGGAAGCTAGCAGAAACCTTTCTCCTGCATGGTTTAGCATTTGTCTTACTTGAACTTCTCCATAGCAGATTCTGGCACTTTCGCATTTTTTAAAGAAGGCCTGAGCTGCAATGGTGTACAGACAATTCTTTTCAAACAGAAGTCCCAAGGACAAAATTTAATATATAGCAGCGATATATATTTTCAGAACACATATAGGAATGACAAAAGTAACACAGTCTTTTCAGAGTCCACAAATGAACTTAGCAGCTGGTGAAGTGCCTGGATATATCCTTTTAACTAGCAGTAAAACATGGGTTTTATTACTGCCCTCTCTGTCTAAGCACACATTTTCCTTCACTTTTGCTCAAGTCTTATAAGTGAAATCAGTCAAACCACTCCTGTCTTGTGTTCTGAATTCTTTCTGAAGCAATGCTTTGTGAAGAGATGGAGCTAAATCTGGCAGTGTTCACCCTTAGTCTGCAGGCAGTGGCTTAGGGTAGCAACCTCAATGGCTTGTCCTCACTCCTCCAGTCTTCAGTGTATTTATTCCCTCTTTAATTTACTATATTGTGTCTTGCACTATTTGGGTGAATAGATGAAACTACTGGTGTCTTCAAGCTCATAGTTTTAGAGAAAGCTTCCAAGTGCTCAATATTGTCCTGCTCCCCTCTAGCATGTATTAAAGACTGTGCAGATATGTCACGTGCTCAACAATCAGGAAAGAAATCCCACACTCTTGATTCTTTGCATAAGCGACTGAAGGACATAAAACCAGCTGGCTATGGTTCATCTGCAGGAAGGGGAAGAAATGCTACTGGATGACACCAGGAAACACCCAGCGCAGCAGTGAGGCAGCGTCTGTGTGTAACTCTGATGAACAGCACATGCAACCCTTAATGTAACTCAGAATTTGTCTCTAACTGGTCAGCTGATCCTCTGCAGACCTTGCAAAACTCCCATTTATCTGAAGCTGCTGTGCTACTTTGCTTTTCAAATGAGGCCAGAAACTCCATTGCCTGCAGCTCACCTCTACCCCATGGGGATCTGGCAACCATCACTTACAGTCTGGTGTCACCTCTGACTGGTCTGTCTCTTTACAGACCACCTCAGAGGTGGGTGATGCAATCTAGCACTTCGTATGCCATAACACCCTTCTCTGACTAATGAAGTTGTGTTGCTTTCCTGTGGGAAATATTTCCTTTCCTTGCTGGTATGATAAAGTGCAAACCATGCAAGTCCCACATACAAGACATCAAAACCTAATCATCAAAACCTAATGTGTCAGCTGTCCTGAGAAGCTTTGGATACCTCTTTGTCCTCTATTATACTGTCATTCACTGTCAGAGCAGAATACGTCAATTCTAAATTGCGCTGCTGTTTAGCAAAAAGCATGGTTCAAAGGCTAAATCTAACTTAAGAAATCTAAAACTCCAATTAATTTCCTAGTCCTGCCTCAGACTCCCCCATTTTAAGCAAGCCATTCAGTTTTCTGGTCCATTAAACGTGGAAAACATTCTGTCATAATACAGAATATGGATCCTTTACAATTTGCATTTAGTACAGAGGCTACGGAGACGGTTAAATGGTGCACACATTTTCCATACACTGACTGTTTCACTTAGACAAGCTTTAAGTCATTTTCTATGGCTCTAAAGTCCACTTTACTGTATCTGACCTCACATCCCCCTCTGGAAGCATCAGCAAAAGCTGTAAGTCAGAAGCCCTGTGCTAGATCAGCCGTACCACCAATCACCAGTGTTTTTACACTCTGAGACAGATGTGTCTGCTTCATGCTTCAGCTGGGCTAATATCAAAGTCACCCAGTCTGGTCACTTGCACTGTGAGGTCTCAATGATCTCCAGCTCTACTGTTCTTTCCAGCACCCAGTCCAGACATCAAAAACTCCATAAATTCTTACCTCTAACGCGACACACAAATCCATGCTGCATTTCTGACAGCTGCTCTTCTGTTCTCCCCTTGCACCTCATTATTATTTAAACTACTTGTTTTCAAACTATCCCACAGTTAGTAATATGACGTGAAAATCCAGCCAAGAACAGAGACCAAAGCAAGACAATTGATCTTTTGTAAGAAGCTGTTCAAAAGAGATATAAAGAGCCTTGGTGTTCCAGGGCTTCAGAAAACAGACTGACACTGCTGGCATTAAACAACCATACACAGCCTCAAATACATTGCAGACACTTAAAGCCCTTTCTCAGAGAACATTTTCTGTTTCTACGTGTACCTCAATTCCATACTAATTCCAGGAATAGATCATTACATTTGAACTGAGAGACAACCAGAAATTACAACCTTTACTTGTTCTAAGAGTTCTCCAGACCTCAATTATATGAACATTATAAAAGATGGGTAAAGGCTTAGAAAACAAGCTAGATTGTTTTTGAAATACTGCTGCCTAAAAAAATTAAAATATATTATTATAAATACATGTTAACACAATTGAATGCCACATATTTTCTTAATTTTACAGTAAAAAAGAGCTAGTCTGTGAAAGGCTAGCTGGCTCCAGTATCACTATAATGCAGACCAAAACCCAAATATGACCTAGTGGTATTTCAGTAGTGTACTGTCTCAAAAAAGATTAGATTATATGCTATTTCCTCCTCTTCCGTATGTTCCTTAACTCACTACAGTAACAAGCTAAGGACCTGATCTAGCACTATTAGTCATCGCAGTGTGTCTGTCAGCTGACTTCAAAGTGCAACAGGCAAAATTCCAAATCCTGCTTTTCCCCAGTTGTTCACTAATTTATGTTTAGGTCATAATCAAAGACAATAGATTTTTTGGGTAAGGCTGAATTGTAAAGCCTGTGATCTTTTCACTTTGAAGATATTTTTTTTCTTTCTTGTAGCTATTTAATAATGGTTCACTTAAAGACTGGAAGCAACATAAGCTGGTACTCATCTTTCTGACAAAGAAGTTGCATTGGGTATTTTAAAGGGCCATACTGAAGTCCATCAACTAACCAGCATTGCTTTCTTCAGCTGCTCAGAGCAATTTACTCATCAAGAGCTAACCAGGACAGACTCAGTTCCACATTGCATAACGCACAAAGTAAAAATATAGAGTTACTGCTCTGATTTAGTGACATTTCATACAGATCTGCATTTACACATGGTGAAAGGCAGTGGAAAACCAGGCCCAGTCAGACTAATGCCAGAATTTCTCCTGGCAATCAGAGAATTCTATAATCCAATAAACTGTCCAAAACCAAACCAAAAAAACCCACCCAAATTTAACTGTGAACTGGGTTGAACTCATGAAAAAATTTACTTGAAGCATAATGTTTCCTTCCCTCCCTCCTGGATATTTCCTGGTTTATCTGTAAATGGGCGGAAGTTTTGAAGACATTACTTTGCTTCCTAGACTAAAACAGTGCTCACAAATAGTTATCTAAGGCAGAAAGACACGATTGCTAGCCTACCCCCACCTACTTTTAAATGTGATTTCCATGCTAGAAGAATACTCCAGAATTCTACTGGCTTTATATATTCTTTACAAAATATTTCTGGTCTGTATCCCACAATTAAGACAGAGTTGAAATGACATCTGAAGGACAGTGTGACATAGAAGGGATTGCATTTAGCTTCTTGCCTTCTGTGTTCCAGGAACTGCATGTTCTTGTAGCCAATAGCAATGTCAAAAGGAAAAGTCATTATTGTCTCACTTGACTCACAGAAGTTGCTTTCACAGCTTGAAGTTTATCAATGCTTCTGAATACCATTTGAAATATGAAAACATCTATTATTAAAACCTTAAAATGACCACACAAGGCCATCACCTCCACCCTCTCCGATAAAATTTAAGCTAATTCACAGCCTAGAAAGGTGGTTTAAAGTGTAAGAAAACTTCTCTCATGGCACATCTGGGAAAGCCATGCCAAAGCAAGATAAAATCCAGTTCTGAAAATTACACTGGTAGTTTATTGTTGCCTCAAGACTTACTTGGGAAGCAGGCTGGGATGGAAAGAGGCCACCACAAATACTAGTTCCTCTAGGGTAAGTGGCACAATGCATGCGATTCAGAAAGATACATTTCCTCCAGAGCAATGTTTATGTATATGGACGGTAAATAGCCAGAAACTACTGAGCTTTGGGAGAATGAAGAGGACGTCCTCGAGCCATGCCCCTATAACTCCGCAGCAGTGGGCAAGATTCACAGGCTCCAGGAAACTACAAACTGAGCAGGAAGATGCAACAGGGCCAAATACATAATGGCACAAAAGCCAAATATTTCTCCTCAATACCATCAACCACATTACCCCAAGCTCTTAAACAAGTCAGGATCTGGTTTGATTGGTTCATACTGTCATTGTTTCCAGGCAGAAGAGCTTACATCACTGACAGCAGCCAGTTCATTAAAACTGATCTTAGAAATCCCAGTTTTCTCCTTATTACACAGTGTGATTTCTAAAGGGATTCCTGCCTCTTCCACACTAGAGGCAACAACATTCTTATGTACATGTGCTGTTCATGTCCTTCAGCGTCCCTTGCTTTGTTTCCCTTATAAGACAGCTATGTCCAAAAATTACTGAAACTGGCTTGATTTCTCCTTATTTGTTGTCAACACAAAATGTTACGCAAAACACCCACTAGGCATATGTACCAAATAACACTTGGCTAACGGCACGAGTCCAGCTCCCTCTCACAGCAAGAGCTTGCGCTACTAGATAAGCCTTGAAGCATGACTAGAAGGTCAAAATACATGTGCTCCCGATTCCCATCCCAGACAGGACTCTTTTGAGCCAATCTCTCCTAACTGGAAGCATAAAGGCTGTCAATTTTGCATCAGAAGCAGGGTAAGCCAGAACTCCAACTGAGTAATGCTTCGAAGATTAAAGTTCATCAAAACTGAGCATCTTCATACCATTGGAAAAGCCTCCACTTCAACCCTGCAGACAGCAAGAGAACTAAACCAACAGGGGAAAATGTGAAGCATTAAAAAACCCAACCAACTCACAAACACTGCCCAAAACAGAAAATTCCAGGCTTGGATTCACATACTCGCATGGCTCAAGCAGTCTTGAATTTAAACATGCAGTTTGTTGATTAAAAAAAAAAAATACACCATGGACTCCTGCTGTGTACTCTGAGGCCCATTACGCACTGGCAGCGAGCACAGCTAACTCCAGCATGCACCTGCTGAGAAGAGGTTCTGGGAATCCAATGATGCAACACTCTAAAAGTACTTTTTTTAGTTCAGTGAGGGCACAGAGATGAACGCAGACAAACCCACAGCATCTACTATTCAATGTCCAACCTAGATCTTTGCCTTCAGTAGAATTTCTACTCAACACCCTCCCCCTTTTTGTGGCTGAGTATAACGGGAATTCCGGTGCAAAACCAACTTCATCCAGCCCCAGCTCACCCCAGTGCACTAATGATTCATTCCTACTGCAATGCAATATAAAGTGTCAATGTAGCTTTCCAGCAATGAAAAAAACAAGTGGCAGATGTCATCTGTAGTAGTTCCGAAGTGACCTCCTGACCCATCCATCATACACAGATAAGCTACTTTTAAGAAGTCTAAGCAGATACTTCAAGTCTGAGGGAACCAATGCAAAAGACTCACATTTTTGGATCACATGATAGGAACATGCATCTGCACACAAGATATATAAGGAATGCAAGCTCCCTGGTTTGCATGACTTCTGAGACAGCATTCTGAACATGATCTACAAACAGTCTTGCAAAATTTAAGGGCTTCAACCGAAAGAGAAGCAAGGCTAATCCTAAAACAGCAAACATGTTGGGATTCCAGCGCTGGCAACTAGAATCAGTATCTATACAAACTTCTTCTCTGCTGACAAAGTAACTTCTAGCTAGCATTTACATGGCCGGAGAACAGCACTCCACCAAAAGCTTATGTGAGCTTTGCAGTGTAAAACAAAAAGCCTTTCTCCCAAAGCACTGCCTAGGGGTTAGTGAAGTGTTCCATAAACCATGGAGCATGCTTCCTAAGCCAGTTCTCCTCCTAAGAACAAGACCAGTATCAGTGGTTTTCTTGAGATTACCAGCCTGGTCTACAAAGAAAAAAACACAGCAGAGATTTCAAACAGCTTTTTTATGATAATACAGCAGCTTCACAGAAAGTGAAATGACTAAAACTTCTCCATTTCTCTTCTATCCTTTAACATCAGGCATCCAAGTGAAACATAAGAAGACAATTCCAGTTGTGCTGGTTCAGAAGATGTATGTAAAAACGTCATTTGGGTTCGGTGCGAACATGCAGACTAGTTCGATGCATACATTTTTGAAGAATACAAAGTTTTAAGAAAAGGATTTAGCAAAAAACATCAAACTAACACACTTCTAGGCTCCACGTCGACAATTCGTTTGCGTAACACTAACTGTAACTCATATATTGTACATTTTTCCTAATTTCACTGAATTCCCAGTTCAGCAACCTTTCATACTTGCAAAACCAAGTTGCATGGTTGCTAAATATAAATGTATGCCAAATATTTAATTAGATTTTTTTTTTAAATAATCTATCAAAACACATTGTGGATGACAGCACAACAACAAGGTAAAGCATAAAGTATAGTACCCATCTCCCTGAGTTTTGTTTAAAAAAGAGCTACAGAATTTATTTGAAGGCCAGGTTATTTCAGTGCCTTTTATCCTGGCTTCTTTAAATCACACGAAAAATTTATAATCCAATAAACCTCAGGTAGAGGTTTTTACCTTCATAGCAGTAGCATATGTCATAACATCTCTTAACACCTGAAACATCCTAAGTGTCACACACAGAGAGGAGAAAAGCCAGGAACCATAACCAAGGAAATCCCTATTTTGTTTCCTCTCTTTGTAGTTATTCCGCAATATTTTATTTCATAATTGATACACTAAGACAAAGAATTTAAACATGAGGTATGAGAGCTAACCAGATAAGAGATTACATGAAGCAAAGACTAAAATTTTATTTAATATGAACAGAGATGTTTTAAAAGGTAGCAAAGCATCTGAAAACTGTTCTAGTGATTTGCTTTAAATTTTATCATGGTGAAAACTGAGATGGATTTAAAATAGACAGAAAAGGACCAAATCTGTACCTCCGAACAGAGGAAAAATATACTCAGTTTCGTCTCAAGAAAAACAACTTTTAAGTGGCTACGACATTTTACTACAGTAGGAACATCACACAGTAAATATTCTCTTTTGATACTTGGACCTGAGCTGGTGGAAGACTAAGGAACCTCAGCTTGCAAGGGAGCTGGCAGCACTCAGCACCTTTCAGCACAGATGGGGCTTTGAGCAACCTGGACCAGTGGAAAGGGTCCCTGCCCATGGCAGGGGGCTTGGAACTAGATAATCTTTAAGGTCCCATCCAACCCAAACCATTCTACAATTCTATCATTTAGTCCCCACCTACCAGACAATATACAAGGGATGAAAGATCTCCAGCTTTGCCTCAACATTCTGGACAGACGGCCACCTAACGCGGCATTACTACTGGTATTATAAACTGCAATTTATATTTTTGTTGTACATAGCTGTTTGTCTATGTAGCCAATGGTAGAAAAAAAATTAATTTCTGAACTCCAGATTAACAATCACTTCTTAGTACAAACTCTTTCTTTGCTACCAATCCATATCCAATGAGGAAACTGAACATTACTATAAAAATGTGAATATTATCTCAAGTGGTCTAGCTATGCAAACATACAGACCACCAGCACAGTTTTCTATCAGAAGCATAAATACACGAAAACAAGTACACAAACTATGCATCACTGAAATCATATAATCTTTTAGGTTGGAAAAGACCTTTAAGATATCTAGATCAACCATAAACCTAACACCACCAAGTCCACCACTAAACCGTGTCCCGAAGCACCACATCCACATGTCTTAAATATCTCCAGGGATGGTGACTCCACCACTGCCCTGGGCAGCCTGTTCCTGTGCCTGACAACCCTTTCAGTGTAGAAATTTTTCCTAATACCCAATCTAAACCTCCCCTGGTTTGAGGTTTAGATTGGATATTGAGGACTTTAGGACATTTCCTCTTGTTCTACCACTTCTTATTTGGGAGAAGAGACCGACCCCCCACCTGGCTACAACCTCCTTTCAGGTAGTTGTAGGGAGCGAAAAGGTCTTCCCTCAGCCTCCTTTTTTCCAGACTAAACAACACCAATTACCTCAGCCCCTTCTTGTAAGACCTGTGCTCTAGACCCTTCATCAGCTTTGTTGCCCTTTGGAGACACGCCAGCCTCTCAATGCCCTTCTTGTCATGAGGTGCCCAGAACTGAACACAGGATCTGAGCCTTCTTGGCCACCTGGGCAGTGCACTGCTGGCTCATATTCAGCTGGCTGTTGACAAACACCCCCAGGTCTTTTTCCACTGGGCAGCTTTCCCACCACTCTTCCTCAAGCCTGCAGCATTGCATGCACGGAGTTGGAGTGACTCAAGTACAGGACAGTACAGCCATGTACTATGTGTGTGTATGCACATGCATGTGTGAGGCTGTGTTATCTAGAAAGTCTCATATTAGAGTTAAACTACATGACCTTCAAATGTCCCTTCCAACCAAAATCATTCTATGATTCTATGATACTGTAAGAGCTGAGAGATACAGAAACAGCAACATCTGAGTAGTCCAGGTACCTCTGCAGGGCATTCCTATCCTCAAGCAGATCAACACTGCCACCTGACTTTGTGTCACCTGCAAAGTTACTGAGGATGCACACACTCCCCTCATCCAGATCATTGACAAAGATATTAAAGAGAACTGGCCCCAGTGCTGAGCCCTGGGGAACACCACTTGTGACCAGCTACCAGCTGGATTTAGCTTAATTTACCACAACTCTTTGGGCCTGCCCAACCAGACAGTTTCTTACCCAGCAAAGTATATGCCCATCCAAGCCATCAGCAGCCAGTTTCTCCAGGAGAAAGCTGTGGAAAACGGTATAAAAGGCTTTACCAAAGTCCAGGTAGACAACAGCCACAGCCTTTCACTCATCCACTAAGCCAGTCACCTTGTCACAGCAGATCAGGTTAGTCAAGCAGGACCTGCCCTTCATAAACCCACACTGACTGGGCCTGATCACCTGGTTGTCCTGTATGTGCCACGTGATGGCACTCAAGATGATCTGCTCCATAACCTCCATAACGTCAGGCTGACAGGCCTGTAGTTCCCCAGATACTCCTTCTGGCCCTTCTTGTAGATGAGCATCCCCTAAAGGAAATCACTAGTGATTCCCATTTCTTGCAGGCTACTTGAGACGGTACAAAGTAGTGTTTCAGTGTATTTGTTTACATTGACTTATCCCAGCTTTTCAGTATTTCTGTTCAGTTATTAGCCAATACCATACAGCTGTTCAAAATAATGGAAAAGATAAGGTTAAACCAATGTATCCTACAGTAGGTCTAAAAAAACCAACATTCAACATTGCAGGACTTCAGACTAAAATCCAAAACTTTCAGATTTTGAACCATCTTTATTTCACATTATATGATTTGCAGTGTCCCATGGGCTTTACTATAAGGACTTTACAAGCAGATCTGTTCACAATTTCAGCACCTACTTTGAAGAAAGGAAAAGATGGGCATGGAGGTTATTCTCCCTGGAACCAGCTGCTCTTTGAAGAGCAGAACTGTTAAACAAATCTGTTTGCTAAATCTGAAAAGTATTTATTAAAGATATACAATCAATTTCTAATTAAGTAGCTACAATTTTAATTAATATCTCTATGCAGAGCAGTGGAAGAGATTGCATAGCCCTCTTAGGGGGCTTAAAGTTTAGTCTCCATAACTTTGTCTACTTTGCACTTGCATTTTTAATTACTTGCGCAGTTGAGTGTGTCTAAGATTCTTCAAAGCAGGCACCATTTTTTTAAAAGACACGGTACAAGTTACACTACAGTAAGAACTGTGAAAGTCACCAAACATAAAACACATACCAAACACAAAGTTAAAAATTGTCAGAAAGTAAGGGCAGTTTGGATACACAGAACAGCTAAGAAGTTTTCAGTCAAGAGATGAAATAAAACAAATTCAGCAAGGTGAAAAGAGGAATAATTCCAGATGGCAATAAAGCCATTCCCTCTGCCGCATCTGCCATGGTGGCAGGATGTGAGGCAGGTCAGAGAAGAAGTCAGCTCTGCTGGAACTAAGCCACAGGAGACAGAGATGACAGAGATTGCTGGATTAAATAAATAGCTCCTGTTGGGAAACCAAGCAAAAGTGGTTTCAAATTACGTCGTGTAGCAGATGGGCAAGTAACTGAAGGGCTTGAACTGTGAGATTTTTATGGCAGTGTGAGAAACCAAACAGCATTGTTTCGTTCATGCTAGAAACATGTCACAGCAAGGGAAATCAGTGGTGAACAGCACAGGAAACTGTATCACATGGAACTGTTTCTGAAAGGGTTGGAGAAAATTATCAGAAATATTGCATGTGCAAGGCCAGTAGGAGACTGTGATAAGAGTGATGTAAAAAGACCACCATCAATAAGGAAGAAGAGAGCTATCCTAAAAAAAGCTACGGAGGTCAGTTGTGAAGATCTACCCTTTATTTGCTGTGCAGAAAATGAGCAAAAAGTACTTAATTCAGGTAGAAGAACACTGAAATACACTACAGGGTGCATTCTTTCAGAAACTTACATGCATGTCAAAAGCTAATGAGCAAACCACATTATAGGTTTATTTGTATCATTATTTTATGGTTCTAAGCAAAGCTAATTTTGTATAGAACTGGATCCTGGCAAGCGAAGTGGAGGTACTCTGTTGACCACTAGTGGACAGACAAGGATGAAACAGGTCCAAGCACTTCCCAAAGACAATCACTCTGAGAACATCCAATTTATTGTCTATTTAAGCTCAAAATTAAAGAGTTCCCTAGTAACATTTAAACAGTGGAAGTGTTGTGTATCTACATAACCAACAAGGAAGTATTTCTAGCCATTTTTAAAATGAAAGAGTTTACCCATGGGACTGAGAATGATGAGTGTCCACCCATGAAGTAATCACTTCAACATTTGCAAAGTACTACAGAAGACAGGAATTTAAAATATTTGAAACAAAGCTGTTATGTTACCTCAGCAGTGCTGTCATTCACAAAATGGCTAAAATATTCCAGCTACAGTAACATGCATACTTTTCCCAAGTCTCCCTGTAGCATCTCCCAGCTCTTTAGAAGTCTGACACTGACAAACATCCTCTCTTTCTGTAAATTAATTCTCTATAGAATTAATTCTGATTCTCTACAGAACAGAGATTCAGAGATTCTATAGAATGATGTCTTGCTCTTTCTTTTCAAAGCATGATGATGGTGGCATGGTGGGAAACAAATTTCAAGTCTCAGAGCTTCTTTCTAGAAATGGGTAGCATAAAAACACTTCACCTGCCAACAGCTTCTTATTTAAAACAAGCCAACTTTAGCTCTGCTATGCCTAGCAGTTGTATTATGGCTCATGGACAAAGAAATTTATAGGTCAAAATTAAAAAATAAAAATCTCATATGGGAAACAAAAGAAGCCAATCAGGTCCTGTGCACTCCTCTTACGGAACTACATTAAGCATGCACAGCTGCCAAGCAGGCATACTGAAAATAATTTTCACTGAGAATTGTATTGCTCACGGCAAATCCTCCAGCAACAAGAGCACATGCTGAGGCCAAAGGTCTCATCTGCTAAAATAAAGTAGAAAACTCTCCTATGAAACAAAAGCCTGAAGAGTCTCAACTCTGAACACTATGGACACAAGGAATATTTTGGATCTTAAATTCATTCTGAACATTTTGTCTGCACTACATGAAGGACAGACATGTCCCCAGCACACATAAGGATTGCTCATATGGCAAATGTTAGGCTAGCACCAATTTTGGTGGAAGATTTAGTTATTTGGGGAAGAAAATACTTTTTTCCATCATAAATTATTCTTAAGACTTCTCAGAGGTTTGGAGTATCAGCATCAGGACAAAAGGCAATGTATATTAAACATATTATTAGTACAAAAACTCAGACTGATATAAAACTAGATACATATTTACAGACTGCCAACAAAAAGGTTAATTGATCAGTAAGTGGGTCAATTCATAAGGAAATGCTGCCTACTGATGTTTATTTCGCTGCATTGCACATAGCTGATAACCTCAACCGGGATTAAGAAGAAAGCATTAACACAGCAGAATGTAGGCTCTCCATAGATCACCCTCTAGCCTTAAATTGGGGGCACAAAGATTTCAGTTCTATAAACATACATTATCCACAAAACCCTAATTTTTATCTGAAAGAGGCACAGGCATTGAACAAACTACACTTTATCAACTACCAAAGACACTCTCCTCCCAAACAACAACAGCAAAAATAATCCATAACCCTCCAACTTCTCCTTAGCCAGGCGGAGTTCAGCCAGCCAGATCTTCTAACATAAAAGGCAGTTTACAAATACTAGGAGACATACACTTTGGGCTAAAATCCTAAGAATATATCTTTTCACTGTTTTAATTTTCAAAGCAATAGAAGATTAAACGTGTGTGTTATTTTTTGGAAGCGAAGATATAATTTATTTTCCAAATAGTGTATTCTACTATTTGCTACTGGTATCTTTCAGTTGAAGAAAATCTGCCATTTGCAGTGTGAGAGAAGAGACAGACCACACAATGAAAGAAGAAAGCATCATGGTATAACGCATTATCCTTGTATTTGGAAGAAATCCAAATGGAAAAGTTTCTGATTGACAAAGCTGGCACAAGTTATATTAGAGATCTCTGCCTCATCTACTGGATTCCTGATCTTAGCAAAGCAAATGTACCAGGCTTGAACTGCAGAGAATTAAATGAGTAAATGAATTTACTAGAATACTAACAAAAATCAGCGCTGACTATGGAAGCCTAAGTGGTCATAAGTAGTATAAATTGTGCCTGCATAAGCTTAGCAACTGATCAAGTAAAATAAATGTGTGGTTAATCATGTTTTTAAGCATAGTATGAACATAACAGACCTTCAACAGTATTGTTTAAATATGATCATGACAGAATACTATAGCTTTTGTGCTTCTCTTTGCAACAGTTAAAATATTACAGGCATGTCTATGCAAAAACAACAGCATATCATCTCAGTTCCAAGCACTCCTTCTAAACAATGAGAAATGTACTGATGATTTCTAATAAAACAACATTTTTCCCCTAATATAGTGCCACATACTCTGTACTGGATAACTGAGGATACATTCATTTGGAAAATTCACTCTAACATTTTCCAGCTAATAGTTTGTTTTCTTCAAGATTAGCATTGCACTGTTACGCTGGCTCCAGAATTGAATTTTATCCTGCTGGATTAAGGTCAAAATCAGTATTCCTACTGCACAAGCGAAGTTACATCCTGCTGGAAAAAAAAAAAACAAACAACAAAACAAATGTACTGTTAACTTCTTTTGGTAAGGAAAAAAAAGCAATGTAAACCAAATGCTACTTACAAGATATAGCAGTAATTCCATGAGCATTAATAATTAAATGTTAGATTCCAAAACAGTTAAAAATTCACAAGTTACAACTACTAGGATTTGACATACCAAGCTTTGGACTTCACACATTCCCTGCATTAACTACTTGATTAGCAGTTATATGTTAGCAGCTATTAGGCACATGCAGCATTAATGTTCAGATGTGGTCATATAGGAGGAAACTTCCAAATTAACATTATGAATGTCTTAAAGGTTATTTCTTCTTAAAGGATGAAACCAATCCCATGTTTGCCTTTGTACTAATATTGTGTATGTGCTCCACACCGTATGTTTAATATAATAAATCTGCTGTTAGAAGATTATACACTGTACTGATGCCTACAGCCTGCATGCTATAGGCTCCCTAACTGACAAATGTATATGAAATACATTGCCCCCATCCCCCAAAGGCTCTGTTTGCCAAAGCTGGCATTTTAGAAGTGAGATAGGCAGATAAGTGAGATTTGTGCCAATTTACAGTAACAAAGGTCTTAACACCATGCACTCAAGTCATACAAGTTTTGCTGCTAATTTCACAAAAAGCAAGACTGTGTGCTTGGCTATTAATGAACAAAACCCTTCCGCCAATGTAAGGGGTCAGCGTCTGCACTTACAGGCTTCAGAAGTTGCCCACTGCTTAATGCTGTACTGGGATTAACTGGCACTGACAGCCCACACTAGGTTTTGTTTGGGTTTTTTTTATATAAACAACATTAACAAGGTGTGAAAGCATCTATTATTACCGCCAAAGCTCTAAAAATGTCCAGTGTGATACACTGTCCCGTATTTTACAAAGAGGCTTTGAGAAAGTAACTGAGAGATCCTGGTGAGATAGATGCACCAACAATTGATGCACCAGCCTCATGATGCTCCAGTCAAGGAAGTCAGTTAAAGGTGATGTATATCAAATGTAATTACTTGCATCTAGAAGCAAGTAAGTTTGATCACGATCTCAAAACCAAGAAAAAGTCTCTAAAACAATACATTTAACCTGTAAAGACCAAATGAATCACAGACTCACTACTCATCATAGCCAATATTCTGCAAGAACATTCCACAGCTTGTGGATTAAGGAAAGGTTGTTAACACCAAAAGCTTTTACTGCTACAACATAATTTGACTGAACAGTTACTGATGCTGGATTCCTATGCCTCGGAGGGATGTGATTTTATACAGGACATATTCAACCAATAGTATAAAACAGTGTAGCAATGAAAATACTAGACATGGCTTGTGTAAACTAAGAGACACGTGCTTTTAAAAGGGCACATGTCTGTTTAAATGGAACTATAGAAAAGATTCCAGCAAATAGATGCTGCAGCTACACTGTCCTAAAAAAATAATCTTTGACTTGTGTTGTAAGAATTGGTGTAACACGAGCAGCTGCTACCCAAAACTTGCAAGAAGTGAACATTTCTCATGAGAAGCTTAAGAGACACTATAGCTACTGCATCTCTGAGGCCTCATTCCTGCTGGACATCTCGGAGGGGACAGAATGCTGGCAAAGAGCTCTGGCACAACGAGGTGTTCCCTCAAGCCAGGGATCACCCGAACCAGCCACTGTTTCAGGTTCTGACAGGTATTTGGTGTAAGTCTGCAGCTGTAGAGAAGGGAACCTTAGAGAAGAGCAGGCAAGAAAGAGTTCGCAGCCTGAGCACCGCGGCGCGACATTTCTCATCTTACTCAAGCCAGTGCCGGGATCGAAGGTTCTCTGAAGGTCCTCTGGCACGCAGCAGCAGAGCGGGGCGGTCCCACCGCCCGCCCTCAGACAGCCCCGCACC
>VZRW01005523.1:0-68860 GCA_013398125.1 Aegotheles bennettii
TGACCATGTTCCAGTCATGTGAGATAGTTTCTCACTATGTAGACCAAGGTCAAAATAAACATTCTGAAGCCAAAAAATTCCTTCAGCTATGACAAGGAGTTTCCTGGTCTCCAGTTGTTTGTATCAAAATACTTAAATGTCCACATGGTCTGTTATGCTCTTTCTTGAACTCTTCTACTTGAGGAGTAGCCAACAACATGGAGTTTTGCAGTCTTAGCACTTTTTTAGCTTCTGATTGTTCCTCTTTTAAAAGTGATTGAGAAAATAAAGCATAATTTTAGAGGAAATTAGTGTCAGGGTGGAGAATAATTGTATTTAGCTTCATCTTGATTATACAAATTACAATGGTCTTGTTACAAACATCTACTAATAAAACAGCATTTGGCATAGAAATATTGACACACGCTTATCTATAGTTCTGCTAGCAGCACCATTATAATAAGAGACTAGGATACAACGCAAAAATGAAAAAGAACATTCAGCATAGAGAAATCCTGTTGTTACTTGGCTGCTGAATAGCTGCTTCAGGATTGACAGAACAAGATGGGGCTTCTAAATGGGACAAAGACTTAATTCAATAGAGAAGCAATACAATACAAAAAATGGAATTCTGTTCATTTACATGCAAACTATTAAGTGGTTGAAAAATGATTCTTTTTTCCTTTAATTTACAGCTTTACAGAGAAATTTTGATTTTGCAGGGTTTATGCAAGTTGCTACCATAAACTACTTTTTCTCTGAGATTCAGAATTTTGCCCATTTCATTTAGAGAGCAAACAAACTGAATGAAATGGTGATCTATTTTGTGCCCTAGCTTTATCTATCCTCCTCCATTATTGTTTCTGAACTCAGTTGAGTCAAGAAATGAGTCACGACTGGTCATATGGCTCAGCTACTTCTGAGGATTTCTCATTCCCAGAAAGAAATACAAACTGCCCTTGACATTCATGAGCCAAAGAGAACAGTGAAATATTCAGAAAGCTTCATCCCACTAGTTTCACTAAGAACGCTTCCTAAGAAATCAGTATATACCTACACTGAAGGACTTAAATTTTCCCCAGTTTTCTATTCCTCATGAGACTTTCTTTTAGATTTGTGTTCACGTATCTCAGACCATTTCTTCAGGTAGTTCTCTATTCCAACTTTAGTGATATATAATAGATTCTATGTACTAATGAAATCATTGAATTTTGCCTCTGATGTCAACAGCAAAAGAGTCAGGCCTTTAGTGAAGCAAACTAAATTCACTTCCTTGAATTGTCACTAGTGCTGATATGTATAATGCTGAGCTAGATTAGAAGAAGGGATTGAAATAAGTAGGGGGAAGAAATATATGGGAAACTGTATTTCTAGGACTAGAAAGCAGGCAATTTTCATTTTCAATGAGAACATCACAAAAGAAATGGATGTTGTCACTGGAATAAATGTAGCACATAGTCCCTTGCAAGGTTTCAGGTCTTTGTAAGACAGATCTGCATGATCAAATAGAGGACCTAGGTGATTTTCCAGGTATAAACTTATGTCCTTCACACTTACATTCAAGCTTTCATCATTATCAAAATAGATAAAGCAGCAGTAAAGGAAACAGGATTAAGCATGACAGTCATTAGATTTTAAATTACTGAAGTAAATAAACTCTAGCACAGTGATCCCAATATCTAACTTTTCTATAAAAACCATTAACACAGAAAACTTATCAGTCATTTTAATACTTTCTTCCATCAGGCCCAGAGTAAATATGAAATAAAACAGCCTGTTGCCTACATCTCTGATTCACAGACTCATGTATATATATATATGCATGAATGTCACCATATCATTGCTTTCAGTATGGAGGAGACTAGCAGCCCATTCCAGGGGGAAAAGGAGGAAAAGCAGATTGCCCCTGAGCCTGATGAACCAGCAGTCACTAACCAGCATGATCAGGGATGAATGTACACCTTTGCACACTGAAATTTGTCACTGACAATCTTACCCCACCACCAATCTCTCATTGTGTGACATGATGCATGAGGACCCCCACCCAATACATGACTGCCCCCACATACACATACCATATAGCCTGATACATCTGAGTTCATGTTTTGCAGTATCAAAAAGGCAGTCTCATGTTCTGGGATTCAAGTTCAGAGGTCTACAAAGGCATACCGAGGGAGTCCAGCATTTTCCTTCAGGTCCAGTTAGCACATGCAGGTGGTCTCTGGTTTCTGATTTTCAGTGGTTTTTCTGCATGAGCATTCCCTAAGCTCAGGAGCATAACATTCATTCTCTCACAGCCACTTCTATATTAGTAAAATGTTACTATATTTCCATTTTTATTTCTATCCCCTGTGGACTTTCAGTTCCCTGCAAGCATATGAAAACATTAATAATAATAAAACTTAGTTCTTATATATCATTTTCCATGTTTAAGCATAGAAACTAATGATGCTCTAAGTCACTACAACAGTGCTTTTTAGAGAGTAGTAAGGCAAGAACACCTTATTGGAGAACCAAGAAGGTGTGAAATGACATTTAGTTAAGAGACTGTATTGTAGATTAAAGAGACATAAAATACTGGTTTTCAGGTAAGAGCAGAACCTAACTGAAAAACCCAAGTTTTGGAGGAGAAAAACAACACTAATTTTATATAGATAAGTGTAACTATAAAATAAATCTACTAGGTACTTATGGCAACAGTGCAACTAAGCCAGTAGTTGGAATATGGCAGAAGACACAAAAGACCTAACATTTATATTGTGAATGTGGTTAAGAAAAGAAATTCATTTTATGAAGCTCATCCGGCCACTTCATTGGATTCCACAAAGCCACTGTGCTGTACCTACAAGCTGAGTCTCTGAGCTTGAAAGCTCTCCTTTGTTCCTGGGTTGCCTCCCCTCCAGACATAATTTCTGGGTCTAACTCATTCAGTACTCTTATTAAATACAACATTACGTGTTTCTTGCTTTACCCGTAAATAGGAGACAGCCTCTTCCAAAAGGGAGCTCCTAGAAAGCTTGAAAACATCCTTTCCCATACATCTGTTCTTGAGAGCAATTTCACTGTTGTCTAATGTTTCCAAGCTACTTGAAGCAAAGGGACAGGACTCACTACTGGATCTTTGTTTATTTCACACAGACCAAGAAATGTACAGCTTTGTGTAAAGCACGCAACATCTCCATCTCCACTAGCTGCCTCAGAGTCCCAGAGATCTTACTGACCTTTGGAGATACAGGTCCCTCCCGCTGTACTGCATTACACAGCTCAGAGTGAGTCCTTGAAATGCTGAGTTTTCTTTATTGCACTTTCTCCAGTGGTCCTGGCAGTCCTAAACTTCAGTGTGAAATTTATTCCTGCATGACTACCTGCTTGTCAAGTCTTTCTGTGCTTAGCCCTGCCTTTATACATTCCTTGGTCTTTTTGTTTGTTTCAAGGGTTTTCAGGTCCTTGTAACTTCAGGTTTTAATCCACAAACTAGAGAAAACTTGTTTTCCTGTTAAGAAGTCATTGCACAATTTTGGTTGGAGAAGAGACAACTGTGTTTAATAACACTTCTAATGCTCTTACTCAGACTCAGTGTTCTGCCCCCTTTAGCCCAGGGGGCTGAGCAGGTAGACAGTTATCTTAAAGAATGGTGTAAATATATACACAGACCACAGACCTGAGCAGAATTCATAAATGGTGCGTAGACAAATTCTCAAATGAAAGTAACATCATTAATCAGCATGGTCATTCAGAAACCTGACCTGTTCTGCAGTCCTAGGCATTCAATTGTTTTCTCTCATTGGATTTTTGTTCATTGACAACAATGATGATTAATGACAGCCTGGCCAATAGTGTATTTACACTCCATAAGATGAAGTGCTACAACATTGAGCAAAAGAAAACAAAACAAAAACACGGACATATGGGTTGTTAAAATGGTATTTTATTCAACAATTCTGAAACTTTAACAAGAAGTACATCCTCTGATTGTAATGGATAGTCAGATGGTTGAAACAATTAATCTGGGTTTCCTGTATAAAAATGAAAGAGTTTGGTGCAGCAAAAATCATTAGGATTTTAAATAAGTAGAACCTTCTCTGTTCCAGAATTCAAAGGACGAAGGTGTTTTTCAAGCTGCTAAAATAGCATGGGTTGTTAATACCTCTGAAGACAGTCATCAGCTTTCCCACTACCTTCTAAGCTAAAACGTGCATTTCCTATTTAGTTTGAGACAAAGTTTTTCTGGGAACTTAACTCTTCTGGAACTCAATTTAATTTTGACATCCTATTCATCTTCCTGCTTATTTCCCATCACTGATCCTGATCTTATTAAAAAAACCTCCAGGAATGTCAGCAACTGCAGGGTTTGTTTTTGATTTTGTTTTGGGTTTTGGTTAGGGGTTTTTTTTTGACAAGTTACTCTGGAATGTGATTAAAGCCTTAAAATTGTCATTGATTGAAACTAGCAATTCTAAATGAGTAATTGAAAACTAATTCCCTCTATTTTTTATTTCTGATTCTCCCCAGCCACAAGTTTGGCACTCCTGGACTGGTTTCAAGATGGACAGACCAGTGGCCATTAGGAACACATCTTTCTTTATCCTAGTGACTGATTTAGCTTCCTCCAGCTTATAAAATCAGTGGAGGCTATTTCTGTGCTGCAATGGGCCAGCTGGGACAACCGAAAAGACTGAGCATTGCTTCTGTTCTATGGAATAAGGGCATCACACACATAGAGCTGATTGTACCCTCTGTGTATGTGTGTGTTCTGTGTTTAATGTCTAATTAAAGTCTAGTGAGGAGTGTCAGAACAGGGTGAGCTAGATGCAAATACCTACACAGTGCTATTTCCCTTGGTAAAGTCTTCACCTTCTAGTGATCTGCAGCTTGGACTTGTCCTGAATATCCTTGTATTAATAATTCTGGATGATTTCTTTCCATGAGTTTGTCAGATTGCTTTCTGAACACACGCAAAATTTGGTATCTACCCCACTGACCTCTTGCGACAATGAAGTCCACAATCTTAACCGTTCACAGCGTACTGAAATTCCTCCTCTTTTTGTGTCTGAGACATCTTAGGAACTTAGATTTGATGTCACTTGCTTCTGGTATTACAATACTCAGTGAAAAATAATTTTCTAGCTGCCTCGCCTTTCCATTTTTGTTTTCTTCATGTCCATCACATCTATCCCTCAGTTATGTGTTTTCCAGGTTGAAGTATTCTTGTCCATTTTAGTGATTTTTCATACACAAGCTGGTTCTCTCATCACCTTTTTTAATGCTATGATAAACCTTTCAAGACTGAAGAGAGAGAAGTGTATGTAATATTGAAGTTGTGGTCACAATAGTTTAAGCAATGATATAATGAAGTTTGCTGCTGCTATCTTTTTCTTAGTGCTTCCTGCTATTCGTCTTATTTGCTTGACCAGTACAGAGCACTGAGCTAACATTATGAACATAATGTCTAGATCTTTTTTCCAAACACATGTCAAATTGCATTTATAAACTTAAAATATGTCTGCCATTTTATTGCTTAGTAGCTTGGCTTTGTAGAATCCCTTGGCAACAGTCTGCAATTGTTTTGGTCTTTCCTAAACTGAGTAACTTAGCATCAAGATAATTTCTAGAACTTTTATGCATATTCTGTGAATCAAAAGCCCTAGGAGTTTTCCCATTTTGCCACAGATTCACTTGTGAACTCTCCTTGTTTCTTATTCTACTTTGTTTCTCAGACTATGGAAAGACATATGAAAAGCCTGTGCATATGAGGATCATGTTAGGAAAGTCAAAGCTCACCTAGAATTGCTGCTTACAAGGGATATCAAGGACTAAAAGAAGAATTCCTACTGCTACATTCATAGTGAAAATAGTAAAAGGTTAAATAAGAACAATGTGAAGTTTCCATTTGTTAAATATGAACTTTTAATTTTCACTTTCTATAGATTTTGTTGTTCAAGCAAGGTTTTAGAATATAGGTACATCATAGGCACTGTTATGCTGGTTTATTGATACTAAAATTCTGAACCAGAATTTCTGGTAGTAAAGAGCTGCTTTTCTCCTCTGGGACTCCTGGCTGTCTCTACATTAAACAATAATTCATTATATCAAAAACTTAACCTTGGCATCATATTGTGTCTGTGACATCTTAATTTACATCCTAATTTACAAGTGAAGTATCCTACCATAATAGCCTCTTTGATCATGTTGTTTGTCACAATGAGGTATTATAACCAACCTGAATGGGTGGCTGATGTCAACAGGCAGTGCTGTCATTTCTCTGTCTGTACAGAATCCATAGTATCTGTTGATATGCTTAAATTATTCATAAAATTTAACTCTCCAAATGCTGTCATGTGTTGTACCACTACTTCCCCTCAAAGAAATGCTTTATCTTTCCTGCAAACTTTGCCCTCTAGTATTGCGTAGTCTAGAGCACAGGTCTTGTGAGAAGCAGCTGAGGAAGTGGGGGTTATTTAGCCTGGAGGAAAGGAGGCTGAGGGGAGACCTTGACTGCTCTCTACAACTACCTGAAAGGAGGTTGTAGCAAGGTGGGGGTTGGTCTCTTCTCCCAAGTAGCAAGTAATGAAGAAAGGAAAGAGTCTCAAGTTGTGCCAGGGGAGATTTAGGTGGGATATTAGGAAAAATTTCTTCACTGAAAGGGTTGTCAGGCACTGGAACAGGCTGCCCAGGGAAGTGGTAGAGTCACCATCCTGGAGGTATTTAAAAGATATAGATGCAGCGCCTAGGGACATGGTTTAGTGGTGAGCTTGGCAGTGCTGGGTTAATGGTTGGATTTGATGATCTTAAAGGTATTTTTCAACCTAAATGATTGTATGATCCTACGATTAGGATTATCATTTTTCCACCAAGTTTATGATATGCCAAATCCTTGTTTAAAGCCACATATTCTTGTTCTGTTTTTTTAGACATCTAGACTTAGAAAAGCAGTATCAGCTCTTAGGCCAATTGCCACTTTTCTGGCTTCTGTTTAAATAGGAATTAATTTGTTCACCCTGCCCTTATCATTAGCTCTTTTAAATGTTGTCGGCTTCTAATATATTCCATCTTTGAGAATACAACATCTCTATGATTTTAGCTGAAAGGACATATCATCCAGAAACATATGAACCTCTACAGTTTTTAGTATTTTTTTTAGCCTTTATTTTAAAACCTGCTTTGTAATCTTTCTAATTTTAAATGCCATTTGTCTGTTTCCACTTGTATTTTAATGAAGTCATTACAGCTTCCAAAATCCCAGTTGTTCAGTGGATATATGCAGAATGACAATATTGCTTACCAAAGGTGAGCCCATATGCTAACATGGTTCCCAATTAGAAAATAAACAGCAGCTAACTTAGAAACACAGTTGCAGAGGACTAGTCATGTAGTTTCTGTTTTCCCTCATTCAAAGAATCATATGCTGCCAAAAGGAGGGTGAGCAGAAGAAACAATCAAAATGGTAGAGAGACAAATAAAAAAATAGCAAATAGGTAATATTTACCTGTAAATTTCATACAAATTCCTTGTAGCTTTTATATAATCAAAACCTTCAAAGACGACCAGAGGGCTGGAGCACCTCTCCTATGAAGACAGGCTGAGAGAGTTGGAGTTGTTCAGCATGGAGAAGAGAAGGCTTCAGGGAGACCTCATAGCAGCTTTCTAGTATCTGAAGGAGCCTACAGGAAAGCTGGAGAGGGACTTTTTACAAGGGCATGTAGCAATAGGACAAGGGGGTACAGTTTCAAACTGAAAAAGGGTAAGTTTAGATTGAATAGTAGGAAGAAATTCTTTCTTATGAGGATGGTGAGACACTGGCACAGGTTGCCCAGAGAAGTTGTGGCTGCCACCTCCCTGGTAGTGTTCAAGGCCAGGTTGGATGGGACTTTGAGCAACCTGGTCTGGTGGGACGTGTCCCTGTCCATGGCAGGGGGTTGCAACTAGATGATCTCCCTTCCAACCCACGATTCTATGATTTTATGAATTTTCTCCTTAGATAGCTCATGGGCAGGGCAAGAGTGTTTCGTCTGAAGTGATGTGGGAAGCATGAGTTGTACTATTACAGCTTTATGGTTCTCTTGTCTTATGGAAGCCCAACTGAAAAAAGGAATGTATCTAAATTACTTCTGAACTTCAATAATGATTTTCTTCAATTTTGCTTCTTACAGTGTGCAAGAAATGCTTTTGTCTGGACTGTTTTGTCTATCCCAGATATTCACCTTTAAAGAGAATATTTCAGATCTGCATGAATTCCTACATTCTCTTTGTAATTCGTACAGATTTTTCTCATGGTATTAGGCAGCAAATGCAAAAGCATCAGAGAGAAGATCTTATTAGGAGCTAAACTTTAATCCTTTGTAAATAGTTAACTGCAGAACTGTGTGTATTATTTTGACAGATAACATGCACTATGCCTCAAAGCCACTGTTACTTGAAAAATAGCAACATAAATCCATCTATCTGCATACTTCCCATATTATTTACAGCTTAACACAATACCCAAATGCATTCTGTGAAGTAAGTCCATGCTGCAGCTAAAGTTTATTACTACAGACATATGACACAGACATAACCTAGCTATCTTTCAGCTAGGGAAGCTTCAGCAGAAGATATATGTGCAGGAGTTCAAGAAAACAGAGAATCTGAGGATGTATTTTGGCAGTAAGATGACATTGATGCAGTTAGATTGCTAGACAGACTCTGCAGTTAAAGGTAGACTGGATAGGTCATATCTTAGTGTCAGTGCAGATAAACACTAAGAAACGAAAAAAAATGAGGAGAAAACAAGATGAACTAGTGTGGTGTCTCTTAATATTTTTCTTTTTTTTTTTCTTCTCTTTTTTTCCATTATAGATGCATTGATTTTCAGAAACACCTAAGGACTGGCTTGCAGTCTACTAATGATGTCTGCTAACAAGCAATGACAAGAATTACTTGTATGGACCACCAATAGCTTGTGTACCAGTGACTAAATAACAGTGTGCTAATGGCTTACTTGCTGAATCAGGAACTAGTCCAAGGTCTGGAGCGTCATCTTTAGCCCATGCTTTCCATTATTCATTTTTATATCTCCTTCAAAGCTGTTAAAGGCAGCTTTTCCAGCTCTTTTATTTCTTTTTTACTTTTCCTTCTTGCAATGAAAGGACCAGTCCTTTCAGCATGGGCAGCAGATTTCTGTGTCCTTAAAGTGACTCATTGCATCAGAGATTTCCTCAATAAAGTCACAATATGCCCAAAAGAAATAATTCTCAAAGGCAAACAACATTACACTAAATGGAGTAAAGGAGAGGCTGTGAAGGGACATAGTCTGAAATACAGTAAAGGATGTGTGCATATACATCATATCAATGAGTGTTAAGGGGAGAAAGAAGGGCTTCCTCAGCTATTGTGTACCAGCTATTCCAATGATCCAGTATTTAAACCTTTCCTTTAAACTTTTAGTATACTAATAGCTCTGTCCTTTGCTTGTTTTTGTGTGGGCAAATCCTAGTAATGCTGCAGCTAAAAAAGTTGCATTATATGCAGACAGCTGAGGGCAGGCTAGAACAGAGATGGAAGTACTGAGAAGCTCAAAAGAAATAATAAAATTGAATATTTCTTTTTTTATATTCACATAGGGCCAAATGGACTGATATTTTACACACATTAATTCTTTGTTGAGTCAATACCTTAATAAAACTAAACCATTTGATGTTTGTATTTCTTCCCAAGCTTGGTATATACCATACTGTCACTTGAAATGTTAACATTCAAGGACTTTAAAGGTGGATGGATGGACAAGGCAGGGACCTCTCCAAAGATTAGTGACCTTTCCTCCAAGCACTCCCTTTTCCAAAATGACCTAGAGCACTCTTAAGAGCAGAACTCTGCTTTGTGCTAGAAAATTTTGTGGATTGGATCTATAGCAAGTCCTACACCATTTAGAAGTAGCTATATAGCCAGTGACATATGGACAGCCCCAAGACAAAAATCCATGGGTGGGAAAGTGTGCTGGTCAACAGCAAAATTCCTCAAAGGTCAGCTGAAGTGCTATTAAGTGAAGTGGACTTGTGACAGAAGCTAGCTGCTCTGATTTTGCAAGATTTTTTTCCAGATTTGAATATTTAGCCTAAGGGCTCTATTCTAAGCCCAGAAGGTCTCCTAGGTCATAAGTCATGGCTTCCATTTTGTCAGGAGAGAGGAGAAAAGAGAAAAGAAATGCATGAAATACATTATAGGAATTTTAAAAAATGTTTTTATGAGCTATTATTATTAATTATTATTCTGAGTGTTGAGTGTAAACATTCTTTTAAATGCCACTCAACCCACCATTGCAGAATGCAATTCTGGTCTGACTTACACCATTTAACTCCCGTTTAACAGAACGAAGTTACTCTTATTTACATCAGAGCAACAGTGCAACTACCCCTTTATTCTTTAAGAATTACACCCTCTAGGGACCCTTTCTTTTCAGATACTTCCACAATAAAGCAAATTGGTATGTCCATTTGCGTACATATCATGGGTGATCTGTTTATCAAGAAATGAAAGAACATTTCCTTCCAATTTCTGTTTTCCTTGTGATTGATATTAATTAGGTTTTCTGCAAAGCACGGCTTATCTTTAACTGAACCCAAAGCAGATGAATATGTTTCTGTGTGGTACGATTTTCTTTTCTTGAAATGAAGAATGGGATGAAGATGCTTATCTGAGATCAAACAGGCTTCAGGTAGAGTTTACATCAGCAGCCCTTTGAAATTCATTGTTAGAGTATAGTTGGTATCAATAAGAAATGAGAATGGTACCCTGTATTGTGACTGCATTTATTAACTTATTTCCAGGAGCTAAAAAAGGAGAGCTGCCGTGTACCTCCAAATGCAGTCTTTTCTTCCTGAGATGAAAGAGGCAAGTAGAGTTCATAACGAAAATTAATGGAATCCCTGAGAACAGCTAAAAAAAACACTGTTAAAAATAAAAGCTTGTGAATTTCCCCTAAGGTCTAATGTTAGTACACAGAGTTGAACAAAAGTTTGCAGTGCAAGGGCTGATAGTTTTCTCTGCTACCCTCTATGCCTCCCATCTATATGTGATGGTGAAGTGCTACATGGGGATGCCCCAACCAGCTGGAGCTCAGGAGGTAACCCCAATTGCACTTGCTCAGGTATCAAAAGCAGTGCAGCCATGCCTGTGCACCCTGCTGCCAAGCTACCATGACCCGTTTCTCCAAGTGGAGTGCCACACTAACAGTTTGTCAGTGCTTCACAGAGCCTGTTTATACCAAATAATATAGTAGAGACTTATTCTGATCCTTACGTTAGGAAGGCTCTAGGTATGGATCCTAAATCTCTCTTTTCCATAGTATTAGCCAATATCCTCTGCTGGTGTGCTGTGAAATAGATCTAGTGACTTAATTTAATTCTCTCTTTACACCACACTGATGCAGGCTATTTTTCCCCTTCAGCTTCCCTATAATCCCCTGCTTAGTGGTTCTGCAGCTCTCTTCACCCCTCGCTGAGCTCTCTCTGCTGCTCACACAACCCATCCAGCTATCGCCCTTTCCTCCCTGTGTTACAGTGTGAGCCTTGATATTCTCAAATCACCTCTCTGCCAGAGCTTCACCATTCATACCACTAGCAAAATAGTTTACACTACTCTGTTTTGTACAAGTGCAGCTTATCCCAGTAACGACAAGTTTAAATCCCAGGACAGCTAAACCCTTCAGTAGTGTGGTCGTGTATGACATGTAACTAGATAGATGTATTACCCAGCAAGCATTTCTCCTGCTCCAGGATCCAGAGAGAGAAGCTTTTGCCAGCTTCCAGCATCATTGCTTTTATTCTTCATCTTTTTTTCCCCAGTAGTGTCCATTAGTTCCCTGTACCAGTATTTTCACCACCACGCTACCAGTTGTGGTAGTTGCTCACTTCTTAATAAAAGAGAATAGCTGCAAATTAGGGCTGCCATCTGGCTTTTATTAGAAGAGAATGAGGCTTTTCCTAGCCCTTATTTTTCTTGTACTAAAAAAATGCTGAAATAAAGAAAAAATAATGTTTGGGGGTTTTTGTCACAGAGTCCCAGAAAAGGGCCACCCCACTTTCCAGCTGAAAGAAGTGATTTAGTCTCCATGCTAAATCAGTCTTCAAGTTCTCCTAAGCAGAGACAGCCAATTGTGCCTAATTGTGTGTGGTAGTTCAATGGTATGGACTACTGTTCATTGGGGATTGTGCTGCTCATTTTAGTCAGGACCACAAATTGAACTCAAACCAAGGTCCCAAAGAATAAAGCATGGTGTTTTATACATTAAGTCATTCCTCCTTTCTTACTTGGCCCGTGAAATGAATCAGGGAAAGATTATTTTCTGGGTAAATTGGTAGTAAAACCCTGATGCAGACAGTTCCACAATTTGATTGCAGCCTGACTTCCACTTATTGAATATCACATCAAGTAGTGGTTCAAGGGTTTCATATGACAGCTTTAAAATCCGCAAAGTTTTCAAAGGTACTTACTACATTGTGATCAGGTCACAGATCTAAATGTCAGTATTGCATGCCTGATTTGCACATTTCAAAACGATTTAGTAATTTTTTCATTTTATCTGCATGCATGAAGTGATTTGGAATACAGAAACAATTTGGAATCATATTTAGTTTGTAACAGTTCAATTAACTTAAGTGCTGAAACATGCTTCTTTCTTAGTAACTAGTTTAATTGGTTACTATTGTAAGAACAGGTTTTGAAAGAATGCCTAAAAGGCCAGGGGCAAACTAAAGCCCACTCTAGGGAATCCATGCTCCTGCATAGGCATGTGTGAAAAAAGAAATAGCAAATAGCCTTTGGGGTCACAGTGTAGTGTATGATTGCCAGTGGGAAAAGGACACGTAGCCTGAGCAAGAAATGGGCTGCGCAGCAACTGCTTTTCCCTGACATAGTTACTAGTATAACCCCCAGTTCCCTTTGGCTAATTTTATTGCTGTTCAATAAGCAAGAACGGTAGAGTGTAACAAGGTTAGAAAATCTTAATCATTCATTATATAACATATATATTTAAACCTTGATCTGAGCAGTAAGTACAAAAATAATGTAAAATAAAATAGGAGTGTGATTTATAGGATATTAGTATGTGCCAGTGGTAGGAAGTGTTTGTCTAATTAATTTAAGGAAACATCTGCTTTTCTTTTGAAAGTCTGGCTTTTATTTTGCTAGAGACAGAAATCTATTTTTTAAGGGATTTGCGCTTCGAAGTTTTTTTGCTTAGGTTTAAAAATAAAAAGGACATGTCTCTTCAGAGATAGTAAATCATCATATACATTAATTCTGTTCTGTCACAGATGAATAAGGAAAAAATTACATGGATTTTTGCATGTCTGTATGAGTGCAAAGGAGTGCCTGAGATTTTGGTGAGATTTTAAAATTTTATTTATATTTCTCTTAGAAATCTTCATCAAAGCCCTGTGCAATGAAAAGACTAAAGCCTATGCTGGATTCTGGGCTGAAGAGAGGACTTGGGAAAGCATTTATGTATTTCAAACTCTTTCAGCCACAGGATTTTTTGCTGCAGTAATCCAGCTGCAGCGTGCATACATATGTTTATGAAATAAATGAGCTCATGTTCTTCAGGTGATGATGAATACACCCACTGCTAGGGGCTGAGGTGTGGTGCACCTCAAGAGCAGGTCTCATTACATCTGATTTCACCCATCCAGATTTTAGGTGTCTGAATCAGCCTCTACGTTTCCTGCATAGCTGATTAAGAGAAATCAGCACGTCAAGTGGCAACCATTTCCTCCTAAGCACTGTACAAGCTCCATGGGTTATGAGGGTTGGGAAATGGCACAAGAAGTCCGCTGGCTGGGGGCAAGTCTAGGTGCCCAACTAGACTAATTCTTGTACAGCTAAGGCCAGTGTACAGGCTATACACTGCAGAACTGTAAAGCCATTCATTCCTTCAAATGAGAAAGTATATTTTGATAAAAAAGGAAGCAGTATTGTTACCATAATTGGAAGTTGTTTATACCCTAGGCTTTCAGACTGCATGTTAATAAATGAAAATGATGTAATGTTGCGAAGATGTATTATATAATAATAAAAGATGCAGGGCAAACTCAGATATCTAGAAATTAAGCTTGGAAAATCAGGATTATATTGTATATATCCTTAATTCGCTGCCAAGACCAATACGTTTGATATATGGGAATTACAGTTGCTTAATTCAAGAAATTGAATTAAGCAACTTCATTTGAATAGGTACTAGCTGTAGGTTGCATTTTGATGAACTTAACTGAAATAGCAGTAACATAATTTTTAATATTGCTTTAAAGATTATTTCACTTTTCATTCATTTTAAAAAAAAGTTTTATTGAGATAATAGCTGATTTTCAATTTACCTCCTCCAGATTTTCAGTTTTACCACACCAAGCACTCAAAAACAACAGAGGAAAAAGCTGGTTTTTTAAGTGAAAACTTCCAGTTGTCAAGAAATCAGATGATGGACTGCCTTTAGGCATCTGTTTAACCATGAGACTGAGAGAAGCGGGGCTTGTGGTAACTGGAGCTGCAGGGCTGGGGAGAAGCAGAGCCCTACGGGTCCATCAGCAATGGTGGGGGCTTCTCTTGGGGACACCTTCACATAACTGTCAACACAGATATACCCAAATGCACAAGCTCACAGTGAAAATTTTTATCCATCAGTGGTATTAGTTCAGTTCCTGGCTTAAGGCACAAAATGAACCCAGGAGTCTGATCCCCACCTGCTCTATCAGGGGCTGTGTTACAAAACAGGTCAAAAGAGGGCATTAGATGAGAGCAGCAAAGTGCCTGTAGGCAGATCTATGACAATACCAGAGTGAATAAGAAGCTCTTAGGATCCCAGAGATGGAGATGGTTGTCATACGGGAAACAGCAGAACCAAGCAGAAAGTGAGGGAGAAATGAGCAGAGGGAGCACTGCAGGGGTTTTCAGCCTGTGGTCCAAGAACCCCTCAGGTTGCTTTCAACAGATCTATGAAGGACTATTAAGTAAAGTAAGTATACATGTACTGGATTACGTTTAATGACAGAGGTGTTCACATCTCCTCTGCAAAATGCTTAGGGACTGAAAGTTGGCAAAAGCTGAAAAAGCTGGTTTTAGTGAATTGTTTCCAGCAGCCTGTTTCTCCCCATAACTGAACCCAAGTTTCAACTGTGCTCCTTGGCCTAATATTTGGCCTTTGTTTGCTTATGTAAATCAGGATGTTTAGAACAAATTAGCATTATTGAAAAACAATTGCCATCCAAATTAACATTCTGCCTTTCATTTTACACCAAACCTGCTGGGCTTTTTTAGATAAACCCTGAATCAACTTAGCTGTAGTGTTTATGACTAAATGGATTCATTTTTTTGGCAAAGTAGCCTTGTTTCTCCAATAGCATAGTGCCACTAGCAATTCATATCTATCAGACCATCCTCAAGGGTCAGCTGGGGTTGTTCCTGTCAGAGATATTATGCAGTTCCTTTCAGTATTCATTCACCCATTTCAAGCTGAGAATATTTTCAGTATACAGATACATACACATGTATGCATGTATTCATATATGCATACGCACATATATACCACTAGTATATACCATTAGACACTAGTAGTTTTATTTTTAATTACTTTGTTAATTGCCTCCATTTTATCTACCTGCATTTTATCTACATATTGTGAGAAGGGAGCACCTGCAGAGGGGGAAAGTAAAACAATTTGTGACTGAAAAGAATGCCAAAAAATAATCCACAAGAGGGTTTTAATTTTAGATATCCAGCCAAATGGGCTGGATGGAGGCACTGCTCTGCCCCATTACATGATTGCTACGAACTTCAACAAGGAGGCAGGAAAAGCCCTTTGCTATATACGACCTAGGAAAACAAGTAAAAAAATAATAAAAAAACTATATAAATTATGTCTTTTCAAAGCAACATGATGAAAATAATGATATTGTAAATCTGAAGACTTCTGATGAACATTTTATCCTCAAAGAACACTTAATTCACAAAGGAACATCTCTCTAGCAAAGTAACCCAAAGCCTGGAGAAACAATAAGAGCATTTGCAAAGACTTTGTAGTATCACCAGAGAGGTCTAAATATGAAGACTATAAAGCATGAACATCTTTGGAACAAAATTGTCTTTGGGATCTCAGATAAAGCACTTTCCCAGAGCCTAGTTTTCCAGTGATTTCATCAAGGAGGTGATTTCATCAAAAGCTAAAGGAAAGCTAGAGCAATGCTGAAGTGATAAAAACACAAGGAATAGATTGTAAAGCCATTGAAGGGTGCAGCAGGGCTATCTTCAAATCTTTAAATAGTTTTTCCCTTAGTAATAGACATTCAGTAGAACTGAGCAATTATTTCCCTTTACAGATCTGAATAGAAAGATTTCTTAAATGGGAATAGATAGATTTTGTTGTGAATAAGAAGTCAGATATAATCAAAAGAAATGACATTTGCTACTTACCCCTGAAGAGCTGTGGTAGTAACACTCAAAGGTGGAGTGGGATTTTTGAATGCTGAGTCTGTATGCGATGCAGCATAAACCTTAGACTTTGGAGTAACTGTTGGTATGGATGTCCTGGGCACTCCTGCAGAAGCCAACACGCTCCCACCATTTTCTGCAAAGCTGCAGCAATTTGAGGTGATCTGGGAAGGTTGTGCTGAGTGTTGTTGCATCTAACATTATCTATTTTAGTTTATAAATGTTATTGAAAAGCACCAAAATAAATAAACAAACAAATAAATGCATACTTAAATATAGGAGCTGGAACAAATACTTACAGTGTCATCACTGTGAACTGAATGTGTTGAAGGAGACTTTTTCCTGGTTTATGACCAGGGATTGGAAATTACATTTTAAATACTGCAGCCAACAATGAATTTAACCATAGAACAAACATATGGAAACGGGGAAAAATATCAAACCCCCGTTCAGTTGCCAGATATGGCCCAGTATAAATGGAGGAAAGGGTTTGTAGAGTTTATTAGCTAAAAGTTCACATGTATTGGACTGGCTGATACACTATCCCAGATTTAAGGAAATGGCAATTTCCTTCAAGTTCAAGTGGTTCCTGATTGTACCTGCACAGTGCCAAGCCTGGGGTCTTTGGATATGCAGGCTGGTACCCACTCCCAGAAGAAGCCAAGGTGGTGGGGAAGTACTTTGGACCCTACAGTCCTGGAGACACAACATACTTGCAGAGCAATTTTGATAGATGGTAGTTCAATGTAACTGAAGAACAGCTACTGCTGTTTTCTATCTTTTAACTGTCTGTGGACTTACTGAGTTAAACTCAGAGGGTCTGAGTCTGTCCATTACCAACCTCTTATGGAGCACACAAATCTGTTTATAAATAACAGCTTAAGGAAAATTATTGCTTTTTTAGGCAGCCCTGAATTCAGCTACTGTTAGTGCAAAAATATAGAAAAAATGTTTATGATGAATGATTAGAAATATTCAAATTACCATGAATTCAGCAGACACTGCATATCTCCTGATCAGTTTACAAACCATGCCATGAATGTTGGTGAGCTGTCATGACCAAGGAGCAGAAGGCATTCCCTGTGACTCCATTCGTGACGGTGACCCAGGCAGGAAGGCTCTTTGCAATTATGTCAGCCAGGGTACAAGTGGAATCACAGCTTCTTGCTGGCCTGTGGGAAGCGATTCTTCTGCAACATAAAGGTGTAGACATGGCCCATATTTTTTGAGAGAAAACTACTATTGGAGTTTATGTTCTATTTTAACAGATGAGTTTCTCAATGACAAATCCCAGATGAGAAGTCTACATGCACATGCATATTTTGTATATTGGGGTATTGATACGTATATACCAACATGCAGGTATAGATACATATGTTATGCAAGTGTGTGCATATGTTGGCTGTAGAACAGGAATGCCACAGGTTACTGTAGATTAAGCATACCATACAATGCTAAATGTTTAACAAATCTTACAGCCTTGGAAAAGGAACCGAAGATCTGTATGACTTTCAGTTTGACCAAAGGAATAGTTTCCTTGGCATCACCTGAACCTGTGTGAGCAAAATGGAGCAACGAAAATATTGTGTAATGCTTCTCTTTGCACATAAGAAATAGATAGTTTCAAGGGCCAGATACTGCCCTTGGCGGTACAAAGTAATAAAGGCAGACATAACCAGGAGAAAGAGAAAACATTTCCTATTCATCCAAGAATATCCACTCTAACAGGACTTGACAATTCACTTTCCCGTATTCAGAGGTATTTGAATTGACAATATCAGTTCTTGTAGCAAAGGACAAAAACTGTGGAGCTGACCATACCCTGCTTTATTATGTTCTCATTATCATCAAAAGCTGTGACTGATTCTTCTAGAGGTTCATCACTAACCAGCATAATAACAGACAGATTTCCATGCTGTCTGTTACTCTGTATTTTGTACAGATATTCAGATTACTGACCAGTCCAGTTAATCCTAATTTTCTTTTACTCTATCTTTAGCATTTTGGAGCACTGAGCATCTTAATGTTATGTCTTGTAGAACTGCACCGTGCACTTTCTGGCACAGAAAAAAACAACTCTAAATCTAAATAAGAATAATGAAACCCTATAATTAACATTACTATTAGAGAGTGAGAATAGCATCTGTGTGTTAGATGCAATAAACCCAAATAAATCAGAATAATCTCCAGTCTCGTATTAAGATGTGAATCGTCTATTTATTACTTTGAGTATAAATGTTCCATTGCTATTTGCACAATGATTAAGAGTAGTTTTCAGAAAATAAATCTGTTTCTTAATAGCACAAAGAATGAGAAGGATGGAGAATAAATGGGAGTTTAAGGGGATGCTAAAGTTCTTCCATGAGCTTGGGTGAGATTTATGTGCAATGTGAATAAAAAATGTATATGACAGCGCAGGATTCACTTTGTTGTTGGTTCCTATTCCATTTGTCTAGCCTAACTGTATTCTTTGCCTCCCAGACATATAGTGAGTCTGGCATTGTTGAGCAAGCGAGGGAATAAACTGCCAGTCAGCAGCTATTCGTGGCAGCTTAACCTCATCCGATCTCATCAGCTGCAACGTTGTAGAGCAAGACCAGTGCCATGAGATTCGGAGTAAAAGCATAAATAGCTACCTGGAAAGCTGCTTCTGCTAGGAAGAGGCATCCTAGGAGGCTCACTACAGAGCAGTCATTATTGTTGTGCCTTTTCCGTTGTTAAATGAATACGTAGGTTCTTCAATTATAGATCAGCTTTAATACAATGTCAACAGTTTAGTAACAGCACAAGCAGGAGATGGTGGGATTGTGATGTATGTCCAATAAACCTCTCTGTGCAGCTTCAGAGCTATGAGGTTTCATGCTCAGTGCTTCATGTCCACTCTCTGTCTATTCTCATTAGGGTTTCCATGAAAATCTCACTACAGTTGACCAGCACTAAAAATGCAAAGTTTGGAATTTGAAACTACTGACACGTTATTAGTTAGATGGACAACGTCTGAGTGGCTACCAATACTATTGAGCCATCAAAGTGGACGATTCCACCAGGGTTTTTCCCTGCTCATTTCGTGAGCAGATGAGACAGGCTACTTGTAGAAGAAGAATTATATTTGTTAGCTGCAGAATTATGCCAGCTGTTGGTTCGGTGTACAATGGCCCTTACATGAACGGCGTCCCCCCATGGTGCTATGGCCACTCTCCTGCTGAGGTGCCAGCGTGCTCTGCCGGGCCCCTGGCACCCCACAAAGAGTCTCATGGTCGCCTTGTGCTCACTGAAAGGGCGCATAGCACTCCCTCGTGGTTTGCATAATTGTCATGTATTGGAGGGCAAAGCAGTGGCTGAGGCCATGACATTGCTAGGTAGCAGGCAAAGCTGAGTACTGTGGGAAATGTCAGGAAAAATATCTGCCACATCGGTTGTAGCGCAGTGCCATTTGCTGGTCTTACCCCAGCAACTTTCTCTAGCTCCATGTAAGTAAATAACTGCGTTAGAGACTGCTGATGATCTGGTCATAGGAGGCAGTTTCTTTCTTGCTGCGTATATGGAGCAGAAACTCATATCACATAAGCAAAGTGTACCTCATTTGCAGCAAAACAAGAAGTTTTATACCACAGTCATGCTGATGCATAAACAATACCATAACATTTTTTTTGTCCTTCTTGAGACAACAATGGACAGAATGAGCAGTTTAACTAAAAGCTGCCAAGCAGTTCCTGAACACTGAGACACACAACAGTAGCGTAGGAATGTCCAAAGCCTGGTTCTCTAGCCACACATGTCCTTGCCTGTCTAAATGTGGCTCCTATGTGCAAACCATCCTATCTGACCAGATCAGGACAGTGCTTTTGTGGGGCTGCTGTGCAGTCCATGTCACTGCACCAGGAAAACAGGTGGCATGGGCTTCTACAGCCAGCTTGCTGGGTTGCTGTGGGATGCATACACATATCCAGCCCTTCCTCTCCTCTCCAGAACAAGAAAAGGCCCATTGCCTACCAAGCAAGCCCAATGACACATCCCTAGCAGCTCAAACTTCTGCAGCTTGGTTGAGAAGCTTGACCAGCAGGGCCTTAGCGGCACACAAGAAACTTCAAAGTAGCAACCAGATCCTGCCTGGAAAGTCAAAAGCCTCCTGCTGAGACCAGGCTGGACTAGACATCACTACTCTGCCATCAGTGCTTCCAGCAGTGGCCCCAGCAACCCTGGAACAACCCCGGCCAAGAACTTGTTTCTAGAGAGCAGGAGCCAAAAACAACTAGGTTTTCCCCCCCCCTAGAGTTCAGAAAAGCTGTGGCTCTAGGTTTTAGAATGGCACCTCTGAATGCCCTTCTTCCTTTGACCACACAATGAAATATCATATATCGCAAAACTTGGATTCCCTGCTCACCCTTCCCAGGTCAGACAGGTACGGGCACATGCTGTTAGTGAACTCACTTTACAGCTTCCCACCAGGAGTCTGGACATTCTTCAGCAAAGCATTCTACTTACATTGCCATCACACAGGGGGAGCTAAGTCCCTCCCAGAGTTTGCCAGCAGGCTGTCACGGGACAATTCTGGAAAGCTGCAGCTGGAGGTTCCTGAAGAAGCCATCACACTGTTTTCCCCCAAAATGCCAGCATTGCAGAAGGAGCAATGGCAATACTGCAGCAATGCAGTGAAGTTTTGTACCCTCTGGCAAAAGGGACACATAAATAAATGGGTTTCTGTCTAAATTCCATTGTGTGCAGATTTGTACCAAAGAATTGTTTGTGATGTGCATCATTATGTCTCATTATGTGATTGCGAGTAACCTTTTGTGTAGCAGACACAATCCACGCAACATGCTGTGTGACCAGTTTACAAAACCAGGCTCCTTCAGAAGGGTGAGTAATTAATCATTATTCAGCAACAGCCCTCACCACTCCACTACTTGCTGGCAGGAGTGTATAACTGAGGGCATGCCTAGCTACAACCATACATTATTCATGCAATAGAAAACCACAGTTACCCACGGTATTGTTCCAATAAATGGTTAAAAAAAGAAAGCACTGTTAGTTTTCAAGTGTGTGGCTGATTTTTATTTTTTTAAACAAATTTACTGCCAACCCGTTGCATGAATAAGCATAGGCCTGAGTTTCAAATGCAGTAGGAAAGAATCAGTGCAAGGCACCAATGTGCGTTTTCCATAATGCCAAAGTCAATAATCCAAGAACGAGAAGATGTCGCGAATGCCTTGCCTTGAAGGTATAGCGCAGTAACTTCATGGCTGTAATAATTTTATTACTTTATCAAGCACTAATTTAATAGAGAATGAAATGCACATTGTCAAAAATAAATTGTCGCAAATATTTTATTTGATTAAGAGTCCTAATAGTAATTTACATATTGTGCTCTTTAGGACATGGTTTTCTTCATACTTAGCTTTGGCTTTCATTTACACTACATCTGGCCAACAATCTATCATGACACGAATAAGGCACATGAGATTATTTACATTTGATCACAAGCCAGAGTTAATGCAAAAGGCTTATGAGGATTGAAATTTAGTCACTGACTTTGGAGAGGCTGGAATTTTACCTGTTTTCTGTTCAGCTGCCTTTGTCACAGAGCAGCCCTGTTCCTCTATAAATACCCTAAGAAAACTGTCAGTATGCAAGCCTGAACCCTTCTATCGTCTTCTACTTCACCATGCATGCATTCCAAAAAGACATTTGACCTTAAATCTCACCATTTACCACACTTGTGTGTATAACTTTTCCAAATAAGGCCATTAGTGAATTTTATTTTTAATTGTTTGTGGGTTTTTTTTCGTATGGGAGTCTTTTTTCCCCAATTAATTCAATTTGAATTTGGAAAAAGAGCTTAATTTGTCAGGCCCAGTCATATCTTTATGGTTATAGGCTTTTTTATAAAAGAGAATCAGAAAGGTCTTTGTAAAACTGTGATTTCAGAAGCATGTTGAAAAGAAGCTGAAATAATTCAAAGGAAACTCAAAAGCTAAATATGTTTTGAGGAACTTCACCAAAATTTGTCACTGCAAAAAAAAACCCTTTAATTTTTCTTTGGGTTCATAGACTGGTAAGATTTTGGTTGAGGTTCTTCAACTAAAAAAAGCTTCAGTCAAGGAATGAACACTGATCAAGTACACCATTTACGATTTATATATGTATTCCATCCAGCTGCAGTTCCCATAATTGCATTGCACAGACACCGGCCATTCAGCAGAGCACATCGTGTAGCAGAAGATGAGTTGGCTTTCTCTTTTTTTCAGCAGAGTGGTTAAGGGCAGCACCGCAACAGGAAGCACAGAAGATATATTCACTTCCTCTCATGGAGGATTTCATTTTCTTCTTTCCTGAGAAGAGTAGTCTTTTTTGTCCCGAAGTATTAACAAATATATCAGCTCCCAAAGAACACAGGCTGCCCTATGTCTATCAATAGAATCTATATAGAATCTTTTCCCTTAGGGATTAATTCAACTTTTGATTCAATCTTTCTGAGCTTTAAATTATGATGTTACAAACCTCCAAGGAACTACTGTACTATTTGTGACCTTCTTTATTACTTTCTGCTGTTTGATAAAGTAGAGAAAATTGATTTATAGTTTAGTTTGCTTGTGAACATGGAATATCAATGGTGAGAGTGTGATTCATGGAAAAGCAGGGGAAGTTGGCATTGGCTAAAGTTTAATATAACAGTTTATTAATTAATGGTGAAGGACAATAGAATAACTACATAATAACCTTGAATGAGATTCTGGAAGTGTAATGTGAATTAATACCAATGAACCAAGGCATCTTGCAAGAGCTGGAATTTAAAGTTTTCAAAACATTTTCTGCAAGAAAGAATTTTGTCTGTCCTTTCCACTTCTCTTCTCTAAACCTCCCACTCTTTCCCTTATGACCCGATGGGTGTTTTTTTGTTTTCTGTAAGCATTAAAGGTTAAAGGTGGTAGGCAAGGCCAAGGTTTTCCAAATGGAGCCTAAAATTAGGGGTTGGTGTCCGTATTTGGATTCTTAGGCCCCAATCCAGGAGTCTATTTTTATTCAAAGCAGCCGAGCACTTGACTTCAATGGATCTAAAAACACTCGTGCTTAAGTGCTTTGCTGAATCAGGACGGACTTAAGCACAAATGTAAATGCTGTGCTGAATTGAGGCTCTAAATATGTGGCTTGATTTTAAAAGTGCCGAGAGCCGACAGGTCTAATTGAAGTCAATGGGAGCTGCGAGATGCTCAGCATTTCTGAAAATCAGGCCACTCATTGATGTGCCTGAATCTGATTTCAGGTGCACAGCTTGCAGTGTTCACCGTGGGAGAAAATGGTAACCCAGGAGAACAGGCAGTGGAAGGGATGATTTCTTAATAAACTAGATCCTGATTTTACGCAATAAACCTTAATAACATAAAATGAGGGGACGGGAGGCAAAAAGCAATATTTTACTGCAAATCTAATAGAGTGCTTTTTTGCAAACATCAAAGTGCTATGAAAAAATATGAAATGAATAAACAAATCAAATTAAAAAGCCTAGTAACTGGAGAAATATTGGGCTAAATTCATGCCTTGTGGAACAGCAGCAACACTGATGAGGTACATCAGGGACAGATTTGGCCCACTACATTTTGAGCATTAATTTGATCAGGAGCAGTGAATCAACAACACAAATCCCACACAGCAAAGAACTTCGCTCTACCACCACTGCGAGCACCAAGCACAGCAGTTTGCATTAGTAAATGGTAAAAATGCAAAAGCTAAACATTTTTGCAAGTAAAAAAAATCATTATAGAGTATAAAAGAAACAGCAATGTCAGGAACAGAGATGAGGTGGAGGCTAGTCATCTTGAGAAAGGCAATTTTTTCAAGTGAATTCAGTAGTCCTCTCCACCTAAAGACCACAACCAGGCTGCCCACCAGCTGTGTAGGCTGCCCTGCACTGCTCCTCCCATCATGTCTCAGGTACCTTCTGAGGCACACTTCAAGACAAGAAGACTCAGTCACACAGTGTTGTGTTGTTAACCCCCAGAGAAGCCTGTTGACACAAAGGGATAGGCCTACAGCAGTACATGGGCTACCAGTGAACAAGCCCTGGGCAAAATAAACAAGAGCAACTGCTTTCCCTTTTTATGTGAAGGAGAGGGCTGTGAAGACCCTTTGCCAGCCCTTCACCTAGTGTAACACTGCTGTCTGCCCCTTGGCAACGCTGGTGTGGGTGCGCACCATGCTGCCCCCTGTGCTGTTCAGGAAGGATTCAGAAAATCCATGCCTGTCCAGCCACCTAACTGATCCTCCTAGACTGCCTGCAGAGACAGAGAGACTGTTGAAGGATTCTCGTGATGGTTCTTTTCTTAGTACAGGTATTTGTCACCTCAGGATGGAAGATAGCAACAATTTTGGACTTGTCAGTCCCTACTTCCTGCACAACTTGGGTTCAAGCATGGCCATGAAGAACAGTCCTTACACGCCCCACCCCCTCCTAACTCCAGCTAGCAACTTTTAAAACAGCGTTTTTTGAAAGTTTTCTTACAAGGTTTATGTCTGCCCTTCAACAGCTTTGGGTACTCACAGCAGAAAGCTAGATAGCACCTTTCTACCATTAAATATACTAAAACCAGTGGTTCTATCCCCTGCCCAAAGTGCAGTAGTATAGGCGTGATCTGGACTGCTATCTGAATCAATTACGACCATTAGAAAGAGTAATAGAAAACCCAGTACACAACCAGTTGAGGGGGGAAAACCTGTCACTTGTGATAAAAAAGAGAAACAGAAATAGATTTGAAACATTCGTTTCCCTTTATTTGCTCAGTGAGGCTGATGTGTACTGCACATTAAAAAAAAAAAAAATCACAGGAATTTTCATACAATGAATTAAACCACAAAAGTACATGTAGAATTGGCAGGTGGAAAATAGCCCAGCTTGGGCTTAACTAATATCTCACTTTCCCTGTTCAGCATAGTCCAACCAATAGCTTTACATGTTCACCTACTGTACAAATGTTACAGTAGCTCCATCAGGTCAGTGGTTCACATTATTGAAAATGTCTGTCACATAGGTACAAATTTAGAATCATCACATTATATTACATGGCTATTCTAGGTCATTTATAGATCAGATCTTATACTACAGTGATTGAAGTTCTCATTACAGCCATCAAAAAGGACACATAATCATTACCTACTGTAAGTTTACATCTAAAGGGATGAGAAGAAGGTGTGGTTGCTTTTTTTTTTTCAACTGACCCAAGTATTATATCCCAGAGGCACAAACTTTCCTCTTAGTGCTGCTCTTAGTGATGGCAGCCCAACTGCTTTCAGAGTAATTTAGCACAGGTATTTGTCTTCAGTTTTAGGCTCCCTCTGTTTGGATTTGGATTATTTTACGTTTTGTAGGAATTACTTTGCTACAGCTCTGGGAAAGACCATAGTTTCTAAGTACCAGTTCTGTTACCTATATTGCAGATGTGGTACTTACCACAGCACGAAAGCAACAGTACAATCTTCACCTAAAAGACACAGAGAGCTATGCTGCAATTTGCCTCCAGTGACAGTGTGGTACATGTGCTAATTTGAAATGTTCTTTGGGGAAAAAAAAAAGAAAAGGAGACACCAAGTTTATATTTTGATCGGTTACCTAGTACAGTGTTTACAAAGGATACAAATAGCTTTATTCAGCAATCCTAGCTCTATTAATTTCCTATGTAATTTGTAAATCCACAGAGGAAAGCCATCTTCAAGATGAGAATGTTTTCCAGGCCAGTGAAAAAAAAAAATTGACTCATGTCATTAAGCCTGCTTGGTGAAAAATAAATAATCCCCCCTCAAACCCCACACCAATTTATTCATGTCAGCAATCTAGGGCAAAAGAGAACATATTTAAAATTTAATCACAGAAATTTAATGTCAAAATAGGTAATTCATCTGGTCCTTGAACACATAATATGATATACTAAATATTGATTTCTTAAAAATAATTTATTGCTTTTAATATTTTTCTTTACAACAGAAGATACTCAAAATCCAGAAAGGAAAATTGTAAACTTTTAGTTTGGCATTCACACAAAGTTAAAATACCTGCATTTTTTAACCTACAGAGCAACAACAAGAATTATGCAGATTAAAGAATGTTACAGTTGTAACACCGAACCTCTGAAAAAGTTCTTTTCTTTTTATTTTTTTTTATTGCTATCTATCTACTGAGAAATAAGAAGCCAAAAAATCAAGCAAGCATCCAACAGGACAGACAGTGGTATCTCTCAGAACACAATATGCTGGTGATAAAATGAATGCAGCCATCAAAATCAACTGCACTGGCATGGGGGTGGAATCGGTTTTCTAAGATTGGGAGTGGGAAAGCAGATTAAATAGTTAGGTGTGCCATACCTTTAAGAGGAGTCATGAATGCCAAACAGTAATAGAATACCAAATCTATACATTCGCAAGCAAATTCCAAACTTTGCTGATTCAGTCTAGAGACTCCGAGTTCAGATGAAATTCTGATGCTCAGAATAGCAGTAGTTTACTCTTGTGGTTTTTCCTTTCCTGAAGTTTCTATTTAATTTAGCAGAAGCAATGTCATCAGCAACAATGTCATGGGCACATCTGAGGCCATGCTAGTGCATAGTAAAAAAACAAAAAAAAACCCCAACCCACTGCTTCTGCAAAAGCTGAATTTCCAAATGAAGCACTAACTCCAAACTGACAACCGTCATGCATCCTAGGTATAAAATTTCCACTGGCCTTTTTATTATTTTAGTCATCTCATAATTTATAATAAATAGGATAATTGTAACTGATAAATATGTCTCTTTAGTAAACAAAGGAATGAAGGATCGGTATTTATACAGGATGTATAACTGTAAAAAATATAGATAAATACCATCATTAAACTCTGCCAATGAAAAGATTACTGGCTTTGAGAACAGTGTTTAGACACAGAATTACTGTAAAAATCATATTGTACTTAGTACCTCAGCATATTTTTATCAAATTAAAATCACAAAAATTAAAACAAAATAGCATTTTAAAAAGATTTTTGACCTCTAGTTCCAAAACTACTGTTGATACATAAAATAAAAACATTTCTTAATGATTACCCATTCGAGAGACTTTACATAAAATTATGATATATCCTAGAAAAATTTAGATGAGAAAATTTCATTCCCCTAACAAATTCAGTTTATAAAACTGCAAAAGAAAATCAAGCAATGAGAAAAATGTGGAAAAATACTGCAGAAGTGATTAATACCTTTTGGGCTAGGATAATTCTTGACAGAATGCTTATATAAGCTCACCAAAGAAGGGATGAATGTGTGTAAAGCATTTTTGCACTCAGACACACGCGCGCGCACGTATATACACACGCACACCCTCACCCACACGCTTTTCTCTTTTTTTTACAATCAAATATATATAAGCGTAAGTTCAGCTTTCTACATATGTTAGTGTACAATAATTGTTTCACTTCATATAATTACATTTGAGTATTCTTGATTAAGAAAAATTCAGCAGTTTTTGAAAAGAAGGCTGCATTTACAGTGCATAGCTGTAACAAAAAAGAACATCGTCATACAATATGTACATAAATAAAAATACTCCATTTAACATTTGTAAATACTCAACTACTTTAGAGAATGTAGCAAACAAACTATCTGTGCACACACCCAGATAGTTCTATCCAACTCTCATTAATAATGTAACACCACGTCCGCTCATTAGAATAAATCGCTGAACAAGCTGCACGTTTGACCATTAACAAGGCTTTGAAAATTTTGCTGTGGAAGATCAACGTTGTAGACATTTACATGAGTGTCAGAATTAAAAGATGAAACTTCAAAATGTTAGGGAAGCTTGAGCCTTTCATTTTATCTTCTGCAAGGAGTAAAAAAAAAAACCAAAAACCAAAGAAAAGAAAAATCTTAAAACAAAGCTAAAACAGATTGTAGGCTTCTGGGACCTGTGGCTTCTTCTGGATTGTCATTATTATCACTGTGTTGTGAGAAGCTTCATTTAAAAAAAGATAAATAATGCAGTGTCTGATTCCCAGACATCAGCAGCCATAGTTCTCAAATTTGGGTGTTTTTTTGTTTGTTTTTGTTCTTTTTTTGTTAAAATGCAATATGTACAGAATTTGCAGTTCATCATTGTACGTGTATCTCTGTGGAACTGCTGCCATGTCTTGTGGTTTGTATCGAACTCGCAAGGAACGCCCGGCTCCCCTGCCACCGATCACCCGCGAAAGCAAAGCTGACACCCATGGACACGTGTGTGCTTACGGCACAGCCATCCTGCCTCTCCACTCATCAAGCAGCTGTGTTCATGTAAACCATGGTTTTGAATAGAGAGTGTAAAGTAGGAGAAGTTCCTAAACATGACTTTAATTGTCCATTATTGAAGGACATGATGTCCGTGAGGTATTCGCCATCCCTCTGTTTTCCTCAGGTGTGATGCATGTTACCTACGCAGGCTCCGTTGTGCCTCTTTAAGTAAACTATCAAAATCCATGGAGTCATACTTGCTTTTAGTGGAAGCAGGATCAAAATCATCTGAGTTTGAATCTGAAACCCAAAGGATGCAAGTTTAGATAAGAGGCAAGAACCACTAGTGAGTACTTATATTATTTTCTCTGCACAAGGGTATGAACAGGGCACTGCAGAAACAATCCACTTACAAACACAACTTTATGGGATGTTGGAAGCCCAGAGACAGTCATCAGAGAAGCTTTAGTATGGACAGAGCTTTCTGGTAAGAATCAGGGCTTAACAAAAGCAGTACATGTCATCAGCAGTGGGAAACATAAATTGCATGCACATACAGAGTAGGTAAACGCAAAACAGCCTCTCTACGGACTTGAGCACCGACACACTGCTATGTATAGGTCTCAGAGTAGTCCAGATACTTACAAGACCTATACACAGTGTGTAAGTAGTCCAGATGCTTTCTCCAGAACTACACCATTGTTTTGCAACTGTTGTTTTGCAACATGCACTATCCAACACTTACTTCTCCTGAGAAAGGTAATTGGAGGATGGCTCTGCAGAAAGCCAGGGCAGCCTGTGGGCAGTGTGTGGGGACACTGCTGTTTCTGCCTGCCCTGCCTCAGGGTCTTGTACAAGTCACTACACCTCCCTGAATCTCTGGTTTTGCTTCCACTCCGATTTTTTTAGAGTTTTCTTCTTTAGAGTGTGAGCAATCCAGGGCAGGGCCTCTGCACCGCTGTACAAGCAATCTCAGATGGGCTCCTCAGCTCTTTGCAGCGTATGTGGTAAGTCATAGCAGCAATAATGGTCCAGCTCCTGTGACCTGTGATACCTGCTCCAGCTTTGCTAGTTGCTCAGACACAGACATCAGTCTGTTCCTAGTGCAGAGGAGGGATTGTACATTTGTGGCCATGCAGCTCCAATACGGCAATTATTGATGAGGCTGCAAGCACTGAATTTCCTTTTGGAGTCATCCCTGCTTAACACTGACTCTCCCCAGTTCCAATGTCACAGCTCCTCTATGAAAGTGCCCTTTTCTTGCCATTTCTTGTGTTGAATTAATCAGAACTCCCTATCTACCACTGTAAGACACACTGTGCATTAAATGTTCATTACAAGTTCTGTTAAGACAACATCTTCTCACAGAGGAGAGGTGTTAAACTTCTGACTACTATTTTCAAGTGTTTTCTTTCTTCTGTACTCAACCCAAGGCTGATTAATTCTCTCTGTCCTTGTACTAGCTCATGAATTTTAAAGTTCATTCTGCCATTTCCTTATGTAGCTCTATCAGATACTCTGCAAAATACATGGAAAGCAGCCTGAAGTACAGAAGCTCAAGCTGTCAGCAGGACAAAGTGAAAATACTCTGGGAATCCCACTCAGTATGGAGAGACCTGCCAGGGAATACTCCCAGTGATGAATAATGTTCAAGAGGGTTCCCTTCAGACAACTTATTTTAAACCCCAGATTTTCTGAGATACAGAGACAACCCTGGCTTCCACTGCTGAAGATAAGTCAAATCAAGTCAAGACTTCAATCTGTTTTTACTGTTTTTATCAGCCTACATTTTGACAAATGCCTTGCTACCTTTTATATTTTCAACATCAACCCTATATCTCTTCAGCAGGCAATTGCCTTTTCTTAGCTTTACATTATCTGTTTAGCCACTGAAGTGAATTATAGCATATTCATTGTGAACAATGCCTATCATCTTTATCATTTATTCTGAAAAGACATCAATTGGTTAGAAAAAATGTATCTGTATTCACTTCCTGCATTCTACAAAGCCAAGGGCAGCACATACAAGATTTCATTAGCAGTGTGTTACAGGGTTATGAGAGATTTTAATGACTGTGGTCATTTATTCATAAAAAAACACAATATCTGATTAATATAGATTCAACAGCAAAATGTCCCTTGCTATGTTATTCAGAAGAGTATCTCCGTATCTCCCATACCTTTAGTCTATTTATACACATATTAGGAAAGGTTTAACATTTAATGAATACTTTAAATTTTAAAAGGTAATTAAATAAGAGGTGATTTTATAATATTACAGAGGATGTTTTGGTAGACTGCATGGACTCTATTTAACATCAGTATTCCTGCTGTAAGACTTTGAACATCTCCAAACATCCTTGCAAGGGGAAGCATCACACCCTGACCCAGAGTATAGGGCAGAACCATACATTTTTGCTTAGAGAGGACTAGGACAAACCCAGATGTGTTATTGCAGCCAGTATACACACTTGAGACTGGAGTTATCACAGCATCCTGGGATCTGGAGACTGGTATGCATACTGCCCCACATCAGCGGGACAGCAAACACCAAGATATTTGCTAAGCTGTCCACAGGCTGGAGCCTCTTATCTCATGACTGGAGGTCTCTGCAAGGAGACATCTTCATACATAGATGCATGACTTAAGAACCACCACCTGAGATCTGCGGCCTTTGCTATATTAAGGGTCAGATTTGGTCATAAGCCCTTCTACTAGCTTTCAAACCTGAGAAACTCCGAACTGTGTTTAAGGAGTGTCTCATGCAAGTTCTACACATCTACAGCACAACTAATGGCAAATTAAGAATCATAACAAATTTTCTGGGGTGAGGCATCTACTTTGTTCTCTATTTATTGCTCATATAAATAAACCAGGTATTAAAACCAAGCAGCCATAGCATAGCAATGAATAGTAAAGTGTGCAGGAGGTTTCTGTGGTGCTATCATTTCAATATGGAAATGTATGTTTGAATATCAGGCATTTATTTTTGATAGTGATGGAAATGGGCTTTAAAAGAATTCTCATAGTCTGAAATATCTGAAAGAAGCCAGATCAGATTAGAGCTCAGGAGACTTTTAAACTTCTTGCAGCAAGTGAAAACTACTTCTTTTAAACACCTTCTCCCCAATCATTTAAGTAATATAAGCAGACAACAAAACGAAGGAAACCCTACATTTTCCTGGTTACAAAGTTCCAGTTAGGTACTTTAATTCACATAAAGCAAAATACCTACCTAGGTCTGCATAGTTAGACTTGCAAAATTGCTTGCGTCCACAGAAGTACAGTTCAAAGTCAGGTTCATTTGACCTGCGTAAAGTGTATCCATTTTCAAGAGCAGCAAAGGCGTCACAAGTATAGCGGTAGGTGATGAAACCATAGCTGTCTCTGAAGTTGAAAAATACAGTGATGAACAAAAGCCAAAAAGAGTTAACGCACTTTAGTGTAACCCCTTCCTGAAAGCAAGAACTTGCAGGAGACCCAGCAGTGGAAATGCCAGAAGTACTGCATCCATTTATCAGCATGATTATCCTGTCATGCAGCTAAATACTTATTTCTGGGACAGGAAATCTCAACTAGCAAGATTAATAAATAAGGATGAAAGAAAATAAATAAGGTTTTGAACTCAGCATGTCATCTGTCACAGCACTTACATTGGTAACTCACATACCAGTTATCCTACTGCCCTGATTTTTTTACATATGGCAGCACCAAAACAAGAAATAATCTCAAAAGTTCTTACCCATCATCCCGCAAATTTACTGTGCACTCCTCAATTTCACCAAAAACTTCAAATCGGTCCCTCAGTTCTGTTCGGGTTGTGTCAGGTCTGATTTTACCCAGATAAATCACACGACGTTCTTCCTGTTGAGAAACAGCAACAGGAAAGGCGTATTTCTAACAAATGTGTAATAGAGATGAACCTATACACATACACTTGCAAATACACACACATGGGTGTGCAGAGGATGCATAATTATAGTAATAGTCTCTCGTGGAAGACCTACTGCATCTTGCTAGTAAACGAAACAGTTCTCTCCTGGAAAGCATCTACAGTATTTATATGATACTACATTTGTCAGGTGGTGTGCTCCTGGAAGGTTTTACTGTTTGCTGTCACTGTTCTGCTACACAGACAGTCAGGTCCCTTTGTATCCTACTGCATCTTCTTGGCTTCCACCTCTTCTACCACTTCCCCTCCAAGACTGTAAACTCTTCCAAACCAGGAGCTCCCTTTCTCTTGCTATCTATACAATACTGGGCAAAAGCCACCTTAGTTGTGGAGTATAAATTAATGCAGTAATTGCATAAATGTACCATAGATACAACAAAATCTATTACAAACATAACATTATAAACTCAAATGACTCAACAGCTGTGGTCACCATTATCTTTGGGTTTCTTTGAAAAAAAACCAACTGACTGAAGTCCCTGGTTTTTCAGGCTAGGGTGTTATTTGCATGTTCCTTCAACACTTGGAGTAAAGCATCAAAGGTACTTTTAAAAGAATCGAGTCATGGTCATATCATTCCTTCCTGAGTGGAAATGCTCAGCAGAATGACAGAAGGAGTAGGAAACCCTGTGGGAGTCACTTTATGAATTTTTGGATGAACACTTTACTGAGAGTAGAGCCATTTAGTGAGCTGCAAACAAAGCAAAAGGCAAAAAGAGATCTTCAAAAACTGACCTTAAGGTAATCAGGGCAAAGAAGCATCAGCTACATATGGCTTGGGTGCTCAGCCTTCCTGTCTCAGATTGCCTCTGGCTTGAAGAACACTAGCAGTACCAGCCCTACTGCTCATCCCTTACACAACCGCACGCTTCTTCCATAAATTGAACCACCACCACCACATTCTCAGCTGGCGTAAATCTGTCAGTCAGTGGAGCAATGTCAGTTTAAACCATCAGCTTTGGCACCTGAGACTTGTGCAGAATTTAGGTGTCGAATGCCAAAGGAGCTATACTGACTGCTGAGAATTCATGACTATCGTAACCTGGAGGTGCCTAAAGGCTAATGGCACCTCAACTGTGCGATGCAAAAACCTCACAAGACCTAAATATAGACTTCCATTCCTGCTCAGAAACACCCTAGCCTGAAGAGACAGGTAGCTTATAGTGTTACAATTCAGATATAGCAGGAAATGTATCTTTTCCATGAGTCCCCACAGAGGCATAAGGTACTAGTCATTCTTGGGCCATGGATAATAGGAATGAGATGAGATCAAAACACATGTAGAAACAGAAATGATACCAATGCCTCTTCTTTACTTGTTTGAGCACTCATTTGAGATAAAGGGACCATCAGAACTCATACTTATGGGGGCCCAAAATCTTGGCTCCCTGTTCCCAGGAAAGCACTCTGCTCCCAAGAACTATTTAGTGCAAAATAAAGAATTCTTGCAACAGGAAGCTGAAGCTAATATATTTGCCTCCCAACAGTAACTCCTCACTAGCAACTAGTCAACTATTTTCAATGACTCTTTTCCTGACCTCACAAATCTCAGGAGCTCAGATCCAGTTAATCTAAGCTCTCAGAAATTAAAGTGAGATTAAAGCTCCAGAAAACAGATCCAAGAATCAAACCCTCCTACCCCAAAGCCCTGCCCACCAAGGTATGGCATAAGAAATGACCACTGAAACCACCTGGTTCCTTTACAGCTCCCTGGTCAGCAACCAGAGTTCCTGGTTGCTCTACCAAAGTATGTATATGCTCTCCTTAATTAAGGGGCTCAGCTAAGTATTTAATTTAGATGCTTGAATCTACTGCCTCTTTTGATTATGTAAGGAACCAAGGTAGTTCTCTATAACCCTGCTGGGACAGACACTTTCATTTTTAAATGCTATGCCTTCCAAAGTGCATCATCCAAAGTCTGCCCTTGTTCTCTGCCATAGCAGTGCCGTTTGGAGAAGCTAGCATGGCTAAAAGAAGGACAAGTGTGCTCATGGGTGGCCCTAAATTTAGGGGAGGTACTTTCCAGGCAGCTGTTGCGTTTTTTCTCTGTCTCTACTGTGCCTGACTCCAGAGGAGTTTGGGTAGGGCTTTTGCAAACCAGGGATTGTAGAGTACAAGTAACAGAAATCTGCATTTATTCCATTTTCCTCATTCTAATTCTGCTTACTTTCAGTATGGTTGGGTGCCATAAACTTCAAAACCAGGAAAATCTGCATACGCATAGTAATTACTTTTTCAGACTGTTTTACCAAATCAAGGATTTAACCGCACTGAAACACTTGATAAGAAACAATTCCATTGATACTTGCTATTGAACCTAAATGACTGACCAGATGGAGCAGAACATAAGATAGCAGACTGTCTAATATACTTTAGCTGAGATAATACATCTCGACTGAAAAAACATAATGTTTCACTCACTGACATGGAGATTGTTATATTACAGTGTGATGGAAATAACTACTGCATGCTCTTCCATAAGTCTGCGTGCATGTCTGTGCAATTCTTACTTCTTCTATCCCTCTAATAACCTTTATATCTCTAATATCCCTTTAAGACAACTGTAATAAAACAAAACTGAACAATTAAAAAAAAAGCCTGTTAAACTATCATTAAGGGAATAAGTTAAACCTGCAAAATTAAGGAAATTCACATTTAAAGCTGAAATGCACCATATGTCCTCTAGTGTGCACACATGAGGAGATGTGTTCAAGTACTTTTTTTAAGCAGAGTGCCATGATGGTATAAGATACTGGAGAACATAGGATTTGTGTAGCATTGCCTTTGTCTTGGTTAACTCTGGTTTATTTAAAGCAACTATGAAGAACACATTTGTATTCACAGAGACACCTGCCTTTTATTCCCATTAATAATAAGTGCTATACAAGCCTAACAAGATTACAACATACCTCTAAATGTTAAAGACCTTTATTCTGTAATAAGTTACATGCGTAAGTCCATATGTGCATATTAAGTATGCTTTTTATTGCACTTGTTAGAGAAGATGATATATGATTTGGAAACCTAGAGAATGGTAGAGAAAAGCTTTTGTTTTCAATTTAATGTGGGCAGAGGGAACCTGTGGGAAACTCCAGAAGATACTGTTCATATTTCCCTCCCAAAAGTGCAAATGATCTATTTTGCATCATAAGCTGTAAGTGTAGCTCATTGCTTTGCCAGGTAAAAAAAGGAAGAAAGAAGAGTCCAGCCAATTCCCTCAGGCCCAGGTCTGTCTTCTTTTGTTTTATCTAAAGCTCCTTCTTCATACTCTTGCTCTTTTTTCCTTGCAGTAAAAACATTTGAACAGGCAGATGTGGCAGGAAATCTCAGACTGAAAAGTACTATTTCAAGTCTCAAATGAAAATACTACAGCATGAGAATGCCAAACCTTGAGAAAACAGGACCTGGATGCATCTTACACATCTAAGGATCAATAAAGGGACCACTCATGCTGCAAAACGTTCACTTCTGCTATGGACTTTTCTTTGGCAAAGGCTTCCTCCAAAACTTTCTTTTCCCTTCCTCATTCTTAATCCTTTATTTCATAAGGAACTGAAGTATGGACTGTTAGATGCATTAGTTTTCACATGTTTTTTTGTACTAGGTTTCTTCACCCAACACCTGTTAGCTTTGCATACCTGTGGTGCTGCTAAGCAGGGTCTGTGGGAACTGAAGGCAGCCACTCCACAGGTAACACCTCATAGTGCTGCTATCCCTGTTTCCCCTACCGCTTTTTTGCCTGCACATCTGTGGTGCATACCTAGTACTCCAAGAGCTAGGTAATGCTTTATGTGAAGCTGAGAGAAGAGCCCAGAATGGGCATTTTAAAGCTAGGGTCTGCCATGGACTTGTCCAAGGCTCTGCTGCTTCCACCAGCACAGGTGGCTGGCTAGGTGCAAGCCCCGTGCCTGTGTTGCCTTCCATGCCAAGTGATTTCTCTCCTCTTCCAGTAGAAAGCCATGAAGACTTTTATCCTTACAGCTGGAGCCCAAATACCATTTTGAAAGTGAAACGGGAATGGTTGGAAAGAGTTTAAAAAATAGAAATGCTATGGATGGAAAAAGCCATTAAAGTTTAAGATTCTGACTTAATGAGAAAAATTTTACTTAGATTCTGTAATAAAGAAGAATAAGTATGACCTGTGGGCAAGTATGAATGACAAAAAGAAGAATCACAAAAACTGGGGAAAAAAAGAAAGAACATTGCACAAAATTGTCAAGTGCTGCCATGTGTCCGAGGACTGAAACAGTTCAGCCACACTCCATGGTGATAGCTAGAAAAATAATGATGGACCAGTACACCTCAAGATTTAGGTAATCCATTTGATACATTTTCAGCAACTCATACAGTGAAGTTAGAGTGCCTGGGATCAAGGCCATCAAGATGAGCAATGACAAAAAAATCCAAACTAAATATACAGTGTACACTGGATCCTTCATTAGTGGAAATGCACTCCATTACAGGCTGACTCTGGTTTTAGACTTTAGAGAAGCCAAGCACTCATTTGTGAAACCACCTTTCTCCTGCCTTCCTGTTGTAGAGCAATTTATTTTCTTTGAAACCATGTGTTTCTTTCCGCTGAAGTGGCCTCACAGCACATTTATCTTCTTGCGTCTGTAAGCTCTCTGGGACAGGGACTCTTGATACTTGTCTCGTGAAGGCTGTCAGCACTTAGAAATGAAAAGTAGTAATGTTAATAGTAGGTATAAAAGCTGATTTTGTTATACCTCCTAGCAGCAGCCAGTGGATGCAGTAAATGAGCTGTAGGGAAGATGTGACCGTAAGTCAGTGTCATGGCCAGAGCAGCACAGTAGCAGAAAACCAGAACACCAGGCTGCCCATCAGACATTTTAACCTCACAGCCCTGGTGTACCATGTCAATGGGGGACCATGAACTGGTGACTTAAGAATTGAAATGTGCTAACTGTATTTCTGATGCCATGCGTTGGAAAGTATTTGCCTCATGGTCTAATGAGCTGCTGGAGTAAAAGTCCACATAATTCAGAAATTTCCTGGAGTGTATCGGAATAAAAAAGAGGTTCTCAGTCTTCCTGGCAAATCATAATAACTTCTGTTCCCTCTGCAATGTGCATCCTTTCTATAACTATCTCCTGAGATCGTAACATGGTGCTTCTCACGAAAAATAGCCACCTGCGCTGTGTTACATTTGAGGCATTAATACTGCCCAATCTTTGGGCCACTCTTGTAACAGTATCTGGAGGTACGTGGTTATGGATCAGTTGCGGCAGCATGAGAATGGGCTAGAAAGAAAATAAAAAATTCCTCAATGCAGAGAGCAAAGAAATCTAAATTTATGGGACTGTAGAAAGAGTTCAAGGAAAGAGGGGAGATTCTTGGGGAGATTCTTGGGGATGAACAATAAAAAAGTTGCATTGAGTCCTTCAAGAAAGAAGAGAGACCTATAAGCCAAAAGGAGTAAGAAAAGGAGCAGAGACTATTAGAAATAAAAATTTTATCACTGACTTCATGGGATCAGGACTTCCCTTTTTCTGCTGTCCCCTAACCCCTACTTATTCACACAAGGAATAAACTGGTCTGATTCAATACAGATTTTTAAAGTAAAAGTGCTGATAGACTTTGGATAAAGGAGTTAATAAGATTTAATCTACAGCTCTGAAGCTCTTACACATGTGACTGGATTTCAAGTTTTTGCCATGTTCTGTTTATTGATACTTATGTTTTACTTCTGATTTATATTATAATAATTTCATTAATGAAGTTAATTATCATAACAATGCTCACCTTAGAAAGAAAATAAATTCAACCTTGGTTTTGAAATGTCTGAAATTTTTAACATAGGAAGTTACTGTGCATCATACCTGGAGATTTTTAAGTTTCTTTTTCTTTTTGTTTTCTCTTGATTAGCTACTTGTCAAATATTTGTTTGTTTTAAACGGAATCAAATTTTCTACCTCTACAGCAGGATTCATGTTTATTTATGCCAGTAAGGTACAGTAATTGAGAAGTAGCACGATACACACACGACAGAGGTCTACTTGATTCTTTAATTTGTGTAGATCTAAGAGAATAGACAGTGTAAGTTATGATTGCTGGAAGGGAGTGTTCATCTCTAAGCAGACGGAAGCCAGATATTCTAAAACTAACTGCAACAATTGACTTAAATATTGTCTGAAGCCAAGGAAAATTATTCCATTGCCTTCATCAAGTTTCAGATTGGCACAGCAGAGCATGTTATAGCTCTAAATCTCATTCTTTACAAAATGCACCTATCACCCACACTTTGTAGATAGGGCACCTGAAGCAGAGAAAAGTGGAATTATTTGATGAAGCACACTAAGAACAACGGTAGCAGATACAAAAATCAGAAAATAAAGGTGTCTATTCCCTCCCAAAACTTCTCATTGCTGTAGACTACACCAGCCTGTCAGTCTCTACACACTCCTAGTTCTGTAGGTATATTAGGAGAAATGCTGCTGAGTGTGTGACAAATCACCTTTTCCCACAAAGTTCACTAAAGGCATTGGAAAACAGACACACTCATTTTGGTGAGCCTGGACAGAGTACTAAGGGAAAAACTGGAAAGGAAGATGAAGTGTCCCAGTCTGCACCAGTTCGTGCAAAAGCCAGAGGAAAGCCAGAACAGCAGTGAAGGTACAAGCGAACAGAAAGAGCAGGAAAAGAAAACCAAGCAGAAAATGTTAAGGTGGGCCACCAAATGGGCTTAACAACTACAAGAGGAGTCCAGATCTACAGCAGCTCCCAATTTAATTTATCAAAACCATCTTACAGTTGCCAATGGGGAACTAAAAAGGGGCAAAAGCCACCTGTCCATTTAATAGCCATTCTTCTGTCCTTCTGCTACAACAGCCAAGAGAGTTGCTCATCCCCACTTGGGTATTTCCTTCACCTCAGGTATTTCAGTTGTTTCACACAGAACATTGATGAACAAAATAATTTAAAAAACTATATTCATTAGGAAAGGGCTAGTGTTAAGTGACATTTTTAAATTGCACCATGTCTTCAGACCATTTATTTTGCTAAAAATAACTTAAAAATTAACCGAGTCATAGACAGGGGAAAAAAAATTAAACTTACGCCTTTGGATATCAGTTTTGAATTCTGTTTTCTGCACCCTCTGTATAGACAATTACAGTACTATGAAAGTCCAGCAATTGGTATGTAAGCTTACTCCTTATATTGCTTATGTAAAAAACCAGAAATATAGAAAATAGACATTGATTACTGGCACTCTCATAGGTGATATATAGTATAAAATGGCAGGTTCACTGATAGACCTGTATAAGAAATAGATTGGTTCACTTTTGCCTTTGTATCTGTTGACTGAGAAACTTGGAGAGTTGCAATTTACAGAACATGAAAAAATTAGTATTGTAACATCAAAAGACAAATTCTTATGAAAATATGTATTTGCCTAGAATTCAAAATACTAAGGAATACATGTAAGCAAATTTTTGTATTTGTTTTTTTCTTTTATAAAAAAGAAAGAAAACAAAGTCTGAGTTTTAGCTTTAGAAATCTATTAAAAGCAAAAGAAATCTATTTCAAAATAAAGTTATCTTCACAGTGCTTACAATTGCTTTCTGCCTCTGTCTCTCTCTTTGTTTGGCCCTTTCAGATTCCCGTTTTTCATACTCTTTGCGGTATTCTTCCCTCTTCAGCTTTTCATGCTGATATTCCTCATAGCTGTCATATCTAGGAAACATAACTTAGTCATTAAATCAAGCACCTGCATTTGTGAATGTAAAATTAGTAGTACAATTTCTGGAATGATTCATTAGCTCTTGAGAACCAGCTGCAAAGCAAACCAAACGCAGGCAAAAGACACTACCTGGGTCTGCGACTGCACGGTGATCTGGATCGCGATCTTGCACGTAAGGGAGAACTTCTGTATGCTCGGTGTCTACAGTGACTGGACTCACAATAGCAACAAGATCTGCAGGAAGAAACACATTCACCTCTGTCATTCAGTTTGAATCTATTGACACTATTTCCTACCTCTTCCCTGAACTTACAATTTCTTCTAAGCTGCCAGTGAGATTTTCCAGTGACAGGTTGAGATGTCCTAGTCAACTAAGGGGCCTCAAGTGATTTCCCTCCCCCACCCTTCTGTAATGTTCCTTATTGAGGCTAACACAGAGCAGAGAGTCAGCCACTGTCAACTTCATCTGATAGGGACTGCAGCTAGATTGGCACTGGGCAGCTCGCAGATAATGGAAAAGGTTAGTTGTGTACATCTCTCACCAATTGCTCTGTCACTGACCTGACTGGCTCCACTGAGAAAGTGTAAACTTGGCAAAGTTAAAGGATAATGGCAACAAGTGTTTCTGTAGCAACCCTGTAACCTTCAGAGTTAATCAGCTCAGGAACAACAGAACAACTTGGACTGCATTGAGTTAGTTCTTGTTTTTTTCTTTCCTTTAAGTTGCTTTATGTTCTTGCCATTTTCCTTCTTATTAATTATGACGATGATGATACATGAATTAGCTGTACCATACCTTGAAGAGGATCTACTACAGGGCGACCTTGATCTCGATCGGGAATATGGAGAACGGGAACAAGACCTGTGTTGAGGAAAGGACCTTGATCTAGAGCGTGCCCTTTGGGATCTTTGAGAAAATAAGGATTTGGGTGGAGACACTGAATCTCTGCATGGAGAGTTAAAAGAAGAGCAAGAAGGTGATACATCAAATAATGAATAGGCTTGTGTCCCATCCCAAGGGTAGCATAGTTTATCACTTTCATCTTCACTGTCATCAAAGAGACCATCCATTGCTAGTCCTGAATTTATAAACATAGGTAGTTTGGAGAATTGTTCATTACTGTAATCACTGTCCCTTAGTTCTCTGGTCTTATCTGCTTCTTCATCAAAAACAGCTTGGCTGGGGTGACCAAAATGCTTATTCAGTTCAGCCCGAATTTCTTGGTCTTGGAGCTGTTTTCTGTTATTACTGTGGGATCCCTGCTTACTTGTCTGTAAAGTCTCTTTCTTGAAATACTGGTCTTGTTCTAAAGAAGAACAAATCTGACACTGCCACCCAGGTGAAGAATCCTTACATTCTAGTTGTCTGGAGTCCTGAAGTTCCTGGGGTATTTTAATGTGTATTTCCGATTTTGAATTCACAGATTGACAGTAATCATGGTCACCAAACAGCCGCAAACTGGGCCGTTTTGTCTTTCTCTCCTCATGTCCACTGGACAGTACTGTAGTCTTGTTAAGCTGTGCGTACAGCTCAGACTGTTCTGGACCCTTCTTGGTTGGGTTATTTCCTTGAGAACTGGAAGACTCACTATAGCGGGGCTTTTTCGGAGGTGGTACAACAGTCTTGCATGATGACTTCGGCTTAGGTGAAGTCCTAAAAGGATTATCCTGGTTGGCTTTATGAGGAGGGGTTGTAGGTGGAGTTAGGCCTATGGGGAAAAAAAAAGGAGGAACAGAATATTTTTAAGCAAATATACAGTGTTTATTATAAAGGTGGCTCATGTACTGCTTTAAAAAAAAAGATACAAAACAACACCCACTCTAGGTTACTTTAATTTAACACTACAAATACTGAGAATAAAAGTATCTAGGGTGTGAGACACCACAGGTCTGGTAACAACAATAGCAATGGTACTAATGCATTGCCATTACTCTTCATCATAATTTCTGCCCCTCCCCTTCCTCCAAGACATCCGCCTCTCTCTCTGTAGATTTTGATAGAAAAGATCAAGAGATAAAACCCAAAAGACCTTTTTGTTAAAAATCAAAAAGATCTTTATATAAAAATCTAAAGTCAAAAGACTAGCACACTGTCAAAAACCTAAAGAAACTAACACACAAAAACCTGAATAAAAGCAAGCCAGAGAAAAATAAATGAGTGCTACCAAAGGAACCTTGGTAGGATGCAGAATTGAGTGCAAGGAAGTACAGCAACTGTGCAAGTCAACTGCAATGACTTTTTGTCTCCATAGATCACTAACTTAGTAAACCATTGCTAATGTATGTATAATACATTTTTGTAAGCATAACTAACAAATACATTTTGCCTGAAATGTGGTTCTGCAACTGAAACCCAAGTGAATAGGACAACTACAACTGTAATGAACCATTGCATGTAGAACTAAATATTAGTGAAGTAGGGAGTCTAAATGAACCAGATAAGTATTCAAAAGCTAAAGATACCACTAACTACCAGGATTGTTCACATAACTGTAATAGATTCTATTACTATGGAGAGACAAAATTTCAGGAAGGACTACAGCCCATTCCAGTAAAACTGGGAACCGAAGGAGCAACTTCCAATTGTTTTTAGAAGGGTAGAATATAACTCTCAATATTTTTTGTAGAAATCAGAATTTCTCCAGAGTAACAGCAAATGGCAGCCACTGTCCAGAAAATAATTTACTCTTCAGGATGGTACTTCGTATGTTATGTTTGAAAAATTAGCTTCCATCCAATTGACCCTGATGTAATTTAGAAGTATATATGCTTAAAATTAAACAAATTAGACTGAGATTAGGTAGTTCTAGATAATCCAGATTGTCCTTAAGCACTCCAGAGGCTGATGCTGCCCAAGGTTTCTTCTTCTAGCTCAAGCAATGAGCTTTCCATTACTTCCTTAGCAAGAATGAAAAGAAAGGGCAGGCACACTTACAGGAAATATATACTTGAAACATGGCTATAGAGTTTTGTTTTGTATTTTTAACCAGGCAACAAAGCCCAGCAGATCAATGCAAATGGAACATGTTTTATAGTGTTTTGCTGTAAAGAAGGAAAAGCGTCCATCAATGCCTAGTGCTCCCTAAGGAGCATAAATGGAGACTGGGAGTCCCACTGCATTAGCTGCAATGAATTTGTTCCAGAAAAAAAGATAGGAGTACCAAGGCATGAATACTTGATGTGAGAGAGAAGCTTGATTTTGTCTCAATGTTTGAAAAAAACGGTTATGAGCTACCAGTGGCTGTGTGAAGACTTTGCCTAATGCCACAAAAGTCAGGGAAAGTCAGGCAAAAAAAAAGTCAGGCAAAGATAATGGCGCCTAAAACTCTTAGTTAGCTCAAATGTGAATTTAATAGTGAAAAAGTTTTGTGCAAAGTCATCATTGTTAAACTATTTCCTTTAATTTGAGTTCTCATTTTTTATTTCCTTTCTGAAAATTCACTTGAGTCAGCCATATGTATTTCACACCCTATCCACCTCTTCACTAACAAATACTTTTGACTAGCAAATGAATTTTGGTAAAATGAAGAGGACAGCCCTCTTCAAAATGATGCAGTAATAATGTCTGGGTTAAAACTTCAGGCTCAGATACAACAAAGGTTTGAGTAAGCAAAGACTGTTTTCTATATAAAAAAATTAGAACTGTCAGTTTTGCTCATGAAATTATACAGCCCATGAGAAGCTTTGGGGTTAGTTACTGATTTTTTGGATGCAGTTTTAAAGAAAGAATGAAGCAGAAATACAACCACTCCACAATGAACATGCATATTTAAGAATTTCAGGAAAAGAAACCCCAGAAGTAATCCAATATTCAAAATAAAATAGTTTCCATTTCAACTTCTTTAAAGCTAGCCCTGGCAGGAAGCAAGCTAAACACAGAGCACAAAGATTTCCAGAAGCCCGGCAAGGAGTCCAATGATCTTTACAGGAGGGGAAAAAAAAACTCTACCAAAAAAAAACCTCACAAAAGTACAGACTGAGCTAAATTTACTGGCACTTTTCTTGCTGGCAGAACTGCGTTGGGCACAGTCTAAGAAAGGGCTTCCTCGTGGCATTTTGGCTTTTTTCCTGGTTTTCAGAAGACGCAGGAAGTGCACAGGCATGTAGAAACAGATAAAAATTGGAAAATGTTCATTTAATTTTTGAACAAACCTCCATTGGGGGATGGAGGAGGGAGGGAAATTTTGAATTAATGTCTCCGCTACGGAGGCCACCTTCAGCGTGTCCCATGACCAATCTCCAAACCATGAACTTTGAGACAACCAGTTGGCTTCGCACTTGCTCATCTTCACACTAATCCCTGGTAATCTTCACTGAGGGCTGTGATCCCACATCAACGGTGTTACAATATTCTATAACCATTGGATTATTTCACACGCGCCGATTTCTCTGCAAATGTGTACATTTTCATGTTGACAGTACAAGGTATATTCTGTGCTCTCTCTTGAACTTAGCAGGTTTTGACAGATTTATGGAAGGACAGATGGCCATTACGGGCTGAAGGCTGACAAGAGGCAGTTCAGAGCATTGTTAACACACTAGCACAAACTCTCAGCAGTGCAGCGCTGTGCAGAATGTAATTCAGACTATAGCTTTTTTATTGCTGCCTATTTTCTTTTGTCAAAAGAGCCTGCTGTGCACAGCAACAAATGGCTGCCATTACCCAGAATGTAATGGGTGTCAGACAAATCACGTAACACAAACAATCAAGAGTATGTAGGTCATATTTCAACAGAGCACAACCTTAGCAATATTTATGATTACTGCATTGAAATGTGCTCTATAATAAACAAGTACCTCTACATCACTCACACTTATGTACTTCTGCACAGCAAATCTGTTAGAAGTGGTACATACTCTACAATCATCCCCCTTAAACAGTCTTTTCTGTTTTTAAAGTAAAAGGCAAGTATTTTTTCATGATATGCTATAAAACCATTTTCTTTGTAGGGACTTTTCTTTAATTGAATGGCTTTGGTAAATGGTATGCTTGCACTTTGCCTTGCTTTGTCTACATACTACGAACTCACTTGGTGATCTTGTGTCTGGAAATAGCGTACATCAATTTCCCAGCAGTGCTGCTAAAGCAGAACCGTCCTCCCGGTGTCTGTGCCATGAAAGGGGTTTGCATGTGTGTTGACTCTGCCACCTTGACCAAACGATTTCTTTCAAGAAAGACTCTGGGAGAGTTTAACTACTTTTGATACATTCCAAAACTCCACTAAAAAAACCCTTAGTAACTCATTTACATCAGCTAGGTTGATAAGCAGAAATTAGGGGAGTGCCTTTGTACAAAACATGACATCTTGACTTTTTAGGACTGATTTTCAATGCTGTTTTACATAGACACCCATATTTCTCAAACTCTACTGTAACTGTTATCATTGAAATGTTTGATGTTTGTTGTGCTTTGAGGAGGCTGAGAATTAATGTCTTTTGGGGAAGACAGCCCTGGAACCTTTCTATATGTGCACTGAGCTTTTGAGAGGCACTAGAAATGAATTCTTTTATACCTTCTAAGTTTGGAAATGGATTGTCAAGGGAAAGATTATTTAAGGCCACTTAAAAAACTGAACACAAGATAACAGCTCAATCCAGTAAAAGAATCAGAAGAGCTTTTGTGTGGCACAAGACTGCAGAATCCAGGAAAATATAATAAAATTAAATAGCCATCATATAATAAAAAACTACAGGCTTGTTGAGTATTCAGTTTAATCCTGTTGTCCATGATGCAGAGAATAAAAACAGATGCCTGAAAAGATCTAATAATTTACTAGATTTTATTCCCTCTGGACGCCTCACATCTCATTTTATCAGAAATCATTCTCAGGTCAAACAAGTTCTTATGTGATAGATTTTAAGTATTTGTTCTGACAACTAAGAGGTAACACAGACCTAGAGGTGGGCAAATAGCAGGGTATTAGTATCTTCAAGGGTGGTCATGAATTCCAAATCACTACTCAAGCTGATTGCGTTCATACAGCCTTTTCTGTAACCTTTTTGAAGAAATCAAATTTTGTACCCAAGAAAGACTGGTGAGGAGTTTTATGCTCAGGTAAATTACCGGGATCTGTGTGTAAATGACAGACTTTTCACCAAGTCACCTGTTGTAGATAAGAGAGTGGAAATAGCCTTCCACTTACTGATTGAGCCTTAATCTTGTAAACTCACTTCATGCACTTACATGAAGGCCTTGAGTATTTAGGAGTGAAAGTTTGAAAAGACACTCAGAGAACAGAGAGAGATGAATTTCAAACTTTTAGGAGCCATGCCATCTAACTTTTGACATTTAGAAATTTAACAAAGTCTAAGACAAGCAGTTAGGAGCCCTTGATCACCAAGAGAAACACAGCCACCTCCAGAGGGTGAGTCCCTGTGCCTGCAGGTGCCTTCTCAACCTGACCGGCAAACAAACAGGAAAGAGGTCTTTCAGTGACACAGAAATGTTCCATGTTCCTGGAAAACATTAGAGAGGTTCAAGCCTACAACCTCTTAGCAAGTCATTGGCAATGCAGCTAGCTGGGGAAACAAAAGGAGAAGGACCTCTTGCGAGCCTCTTAGTCTGAATAAGACTTGCCTTACACGGAAATTTCATCCACTACATTATCATCACCTAGGACTCCCTCCATATCATGATGTTCTGGTCCATTTTCCTTAGAATAGCATTAGAAAGTTGAGATTTTAGGTTAGAATTTTTAGAATTCAAAGAATTCTTATGTGTGGCTTGAAAACACTTTTAAAAATATTTGTTCCTTGTAATTTGAAAAATCAACATTTTGACAGTTTTAGGGAGGACAAAGTTACATTCAGAACTACTAACAAATCCATTGTAAAGCAAGATAAAGCATTGTCAAGAGAACGGTTTCAGTTTGACTTTAGATACATGAATCCAAAATGTGCGTGTGAAGAAAATTGATGGCTCATGTGGGAAATGCTTTTATTTATTTATTTTTCTACTCCATAGTTAATTCATCAGTGAGGGAACCAATGTTGTTTTCAGCAAAGAGATCAAGGGAGCTGCTATTTATATTAAAATACTTTGTGCTTCGATAGTGCGAGCAGCACTGCTAATGGTCTTTTCAATTCGGCAGTGAGATCAAGGCAACTCCTATTTAAATTATAATAAATAGTGCTTGTACAGTGCAAGCTGCCCTATATAAGGACAATGAGCAATGCGGTTATGTGGATATAATTTGGAGTTGCCAGGGTCTCACTAAAGAACTCCAAGGTATTATTAATCACTACTGCCACTATTTTTTCCTTAGGTTTTTTTTTGGTTGTTTTTTTTTACTGAAGTGAGTCCCAATTCTGCCATGATTAATTCACATATGCTGTAAGTTCTTCAGTACTCGAGGTTGTTGCTGTTATGTACTTGTCTGCTTCCAGCACAAGCAGACTCATGACACAAGACACTACTGCAATACAAATGAGTTAAAAAGTAAGACGTACAACCACTTGTCTTTTTATAGACTTATATTCATATATTAATATAAAAATAAAATCTATGTGTATGTGAAGGCAGAGATTAATACAGTTAACAAGTGATAAAATACACTCTCCTGAAACCTTCTCACCAGGCATTGTGAAGACCAGAGCAAGTGTGACATGAAGTCTAAAAGCTACCATCATATACGCTGCTTGGTAACACTGCTCCAAATCCCCAGCCACACACACTCCACCAACTCTTACTGTTCCTGATTATCATCAGTTTGTTTTCTAGCTAGACTCTATTTACTTCCAGAGGGGAAAAAAATGTTTTCATAGTACAAGGTTCCTGTTCACATTTTCATCCAGTTGTGCTGTTTCACAGCTTCTGATGCATTATTTAATGCTCTAGTTCTCCTGGTTATATTGTCTAAGACAACTACAGAGCTGTTCTGTTTTCTCCTCTGTGCACAGCTGATGGAGCAGAATGGATTTGATAATACCAAGACCATTCCTGTTGCCATTACGGAGGCAATACTAGAGGAGTATCCAGGGGTCAGACGGATTCCCAATTTCTGTCTAGTCAGCTGATGGGAAGAGCAGGCTGCTGACTTTCTGGCTGGGAGAAAACACTACTCCCTTCAGTGATTTCAACGGCTGCTTGTACCACTCTGCTGTAGTCACCTCATCTGCCCCTTTCAGTTGGCAGCACTAAGCACTGACTTACCAGTGTGCTTACAAATGGGCACTCTCGTGCAGCTTTGCTCTCCAGTAATGATAAAAGAGGCTTCTCCACACTTCAAGCCTACTGGAACTGAACGGAATAGTATTGCTGTATAAAGTTAATTTTGCCATGTTTGTGTTGGTTTTGTAAAAAGAAGGTGCTTTGGAAGGATGCTTCCTTTTGTCACAGGAGGAATTACTAAGACTGCAGGTTTTCAGGACATGGCAGAGGAAAGTGTGTATTTTTAATGCTGAACTAATGAAGAAGTTTCTGAAAAAGTGAAATGATGGTTGTAGAGAGGTGAAAGCCCAAAGTAAAAACATTAATCTAGTGCTTGGTCCTGCTCTTGTGTAAAGCTGCCACTAAATTTAGGGGCACCAAGCTGATTTATAGTACCTGAAGACACATTTTGCAATGTCACCCAGAACACTAGAGATCACATAATTTATAATTCACTGATATCCTGAGAGAAACACATGCCAAGTACATCTCTTCTTTTTCAATATTACACAACTGAGAAAGAAAACATTCTTGGTAGTAGCTCAGGTGGAGCTCAACATGTGCTCTTGTGCTCAGTTCTGGATACTTCAGGAAAATGGAGGCAAAACAGAGTTCAGAGGAAAGCAATAAGGCAGATCTGAGTCTGAAGGAATTGACTTTAGTGGAAAGAAGAGCAAATGAAGTAAATGACTGCAATGAGTGCTGCATGAGATAAACAAGCACATGATAAAAAAATCTACGAATCTTCCAAAGGTACAAACACCAGGGATCTGAAAAGAGGAGGAGGATAAAGGGAGGTTGTGTTAAAGTGTGCTAATGGAAGAAATAAAGAAAAGCAAGAATATAAAATGAACACCAATTTAAAAAAATTACCTCTAAACTATGGAATAGTTTTTCAGTGGTAGAGGAGAAACCTGTTATTTGTGACATATTAGCCTAGAATTGACAAAGCACTGAAACATGCAGTCACGTACAACCCTAGACCAGCCTGGAGACAGACTGGATGACATAACTTTTCCATCTGTAACATCTATTACAATGTGCTGTGGGGTTTGTCTTTGAAAGATGGTGCTCAGCAGTACACAAATCTATAGGGAAATGGGGAAGTATAACAGATAAATGGTTTCATTCACATTTTCCCAGAAATTATGCTCTCTTGTGTAGGTTTGAAGACATATTTTCAAACACACTCCTTCTCAGGTAACTGGATAAAAAGTCAATGCTAAACTGCACTGAAGTTAATCTACTGGAGACCTCTGTGAGATCTCAGTGTACATACGGTATATTAAAATGAACAAAGACACACACGAGCCATGCTTAAAGGAAGTGTCAGCACTTCCCATTTCTCACCTGCAGTTCCAGAGAGTTCCACACTTAAGGTTTGTTCAATAGTCTTGTTCTCAAATGGGGAACCCTTGGGATCACTGGAAGACAGGGCACATTTATAAAAACAAGCTGAAATGGAGTTGCTGTAGCCAAAATCTATTGAATCCCCCTCCCTTTTACAAATGTTTGCACTTTTTAGTACTTACTTTGGTGACTCGGGTGTCAATGGAAGTGATAAACTTGTTGGTTTGGCTAAAGGGTAAAAGAAAATGATTATGTAATATTTAAACACACCATAACATATACTAAAAAGATTTCTTTTTATTTTGGTGCTAGAATCCCATGTTAGTCAGTTAGGGCTGAGATCTGACAGTTCAACAGCCACTTTATTGTATCCTAGGTAGATAAATAAAGAGAATCATCCTGATTCCTTCTTAGTGGTACCAAAAAGGAACACCTAAATTTCAACAATGATTTCCATCAATTACTGTACCTCTGAAATACAGTACACAACCCACATGGCAAGAACCTTACAGAAGAAGCATGGTGCATGTTAAAAATCAATGAAGAACTCTACAGGACACACTGTGAAAATGTTATTTCCCTTAGAGTTAATTTAGACTACAGTTCACGTTTTATTTGGAAAGAGGACCAGCAGAATAACTATGAAGTAACAGAACGTTATGAATATTCAGTTAATTTTACTTCTACAATATATAATTTTATATATAGCACTGAGAATAGGTTGTTTCTATGAGGCCAGAGTCCAACCAGTTATAGTCCAAATTTCTGCAAATTATCCTGCAAACTATGGTAAGCCACGGACATAGTCACAGATGGTTAAAAGTGGGGTTGAAGCTCTCAACTACAATCCAAACATAGGCAAAACCCAAAGCTCTAGCTATAAAAATACAAGTCTTTGCAGCTTTTATTCATGCAAACTTGTATTTTCACAAAGCAAGCTAAGAACTAGGATATTGTAATACAACTAAGACTACTCGCCAGTAAAATGTTTAAAAATTAAAAATAATATTACTTGCGAGTTTTACTTTTCAGAAGTTAGATTGATGTTTAAATGCAGAGAGCATTGTACCAAGAACAACAGCAGGGGATCTCTTCTGCAAATTAATTACTTAAGACAAAATGTTCCCCTTGAACACTCCTGCACTGCAGATCTTTTGTCCAGTGTGTCACTACTGTGTATTTCATATTCATTCCAGGCTTGGAGCTCCCATCAACATTGAAGGATTTTATATGCAAATTGATTACTTTTACTCCTGAAATAATATTACATTTTTTAAAAAATTAAGTCAATTCTCAAGAGCTGCATATTGTTTCTCCTCCTCCCCATATGAAAGTTAGAAAAGGAAGCTCAGGTGTTCACCTCGGGTTCACCTTCCTCAGAAGTCACCACTGGAGTGAGAAGATGCACCTCTACGAGTTGTCTGATCCAGCACTGCTGCTGATTTGTGAATAAAACCAGGTGCAGGAAGACTGAATGTAACCCGACACATCTTTGTGTGCATTTTATATACATCTAGGGATACTAATGTTTGCCAGTTGGCTACCTAGAGTTAAAACTGGCTTAATGTAAAACTGGCTTAAAAACCCCCAGGCCTTGGAGTAAGGCTCTGGAAAAAACTTTTATACAAATATTCCCACTTTTTTTTAGAGGATAAAAATCAGCATAGTCTTATCCAATTTAGGCCTTCTAAGGAAGTTGAATGTGTAAGAGCTATTTAAGCCTCTAAAAAGTATCATTTTAGCTCTCATTAGTCCCACAGAATAGTCCCACATCAGAATATATATATATAAGATTCTGAAGCACTGAGGCACAGTACAAATCTGCCAGAGACGGGCACAGAACCAAGGCATTATCTCACACTCATATGTATTAATTTTAGGCCGACATCACTGAGGTTTCCCACTGAGAAATTTGCATACCAAAACACTCATCAGATTTCTTACTGCTAGGCAAGGGCTTGACCAAACAGTATTCCTGCAAAGGATTTGTCCTCACATACAGCTATTGATAGTGTAAATATTTAGCCAAGACACTAGCATTTTCCATAGTGCCTGTTTATTAGAGTTTCAAGGTCTACTGTGGTGTGTTTTTTTCTTAGTAAAAGGGTTCACATAAAGTTGCTTGTCCCTGTAAATTGCAAACATTCAGGTTCAAAAGAACTAAGTTTCCTCATGGGCAAATCTCAATGCAAAACCACACATGATCTTTGGCATGAATGGGTTTGTGGACCTTCCCGTGGGTTTGCAATATGCTTGCAACAGTAACCCTAAAGGAAAATAGTTTGATTTATCTTTTGTGAGCTTTCCATAACTTCGAAAGAAAATATCAGACCCTGATTATTTTTTTAAACAGCAGCAGCCAATTTTCTCATACTTTTGATTAAATGTATGAACAAATGACTGCAGGTCTGCAAATACCAGTTAAATTTGCAAGGTTGATTCTGCATGAATTGACTATCCAAGCTGAAAGCATTATATTCTTGTATTTGTATTATATGCAAATCCATTGATATTGAAGTCATATATTGGTGTACAAGGCAAATTTGATGAAAAAACAACATTTCAGAAGCCTGTGAATTAAACTGCAGGAATTAAAGAAGAGAGTAATTTCTCTCTGCCTGCAATTTCACCTGCAATACCACCAAAGTCACAGACAACTGATAAGCACTGGCAAGTTAGCTATATATGGACCTTCCTAACCTCTCCATCTACACTGTTTCCGCAACCCAATATGCCTTGGTTTTGTGCACTGAATTTATACAATTGCCTCAGCTGGGTTAAAAATGCAGCTCTGATTTGAAAAGGCAAATTTTATAATCCATATTTATGTATGTGTGCTCATATATCCATGTATGTGTATAACATACATGTGCATATAGCACGTTATACATGATATACCTTATCAGGTACAGTCTTAACACCCAACAGTGTTAATAAAGCCCCTTGTAACTTCTGGCAGGTCTGTTTCAGTACCATTGGAGACCCAGGTTTTACACATACAGTTCATTCTGGATTTTGCTGTGAAGCAGACTGCTGAAGCCATCCAGAAGGAGTGGCAGTTGGCATCCAAGAAGCTCTAGGGGCAGCTGGATTTCTTTCTTAAAAGAAATATTGTTCAGAGAATTTGAGACCATAATGGGGAAAACTATACTTAGGATATCAGAATGTACAACTGCAAAACAGGTATTTAGTGGTGGGAAAGGAAGATTATTTTTATTAAGTTTGCTTAAGAGTGAAAAATTAGATTTGATGGCGGATGAAAAAGCAGGGAGGGGGTAGGGAAAAAGAAGAAAAAAAAATATACAGTTTACAATTGCTGTTTTAAAAATACCAGAATTACTGCATTTAGGGTCATATCCTGATCTCTGTTGCAGCCAGATAACTTCCATTGTCTTTAGTGGAGTCATCCAGGATTTGCACTGATGTGATAGAGACAGGTACCTGGCCTTCTAGATGCCATATCTATCTATCTATCTATCTATCTATCTATCTATCGATCTATCGATCTATCGATCTATCGATCTATCTATACACATAGATGTATTTTAAAGTAACAGTAACTTTTAAAAAAGCTCCCTTTGGGCTCATAAGCTTTTATAGCTTTCCTTTATCTTGGAAAAATAGGCAGAGGAAGAAGAGAAGAGAAAGCAAGAGAGGGGGCTTTAAGTTCTTGCACCTCTGTCATAAAAGCTACTTGTAATATAGACCAGTTCCTTATGCATCAGGGGATACTATAAGTCAACACAAGTGTTTAGTTTTTGGCCATAAAGAATCTAAAAAGAGAGACAAAGATCAGGATGGCATCTAAACTTTCAACTATTTACAAAATAAAATTACAAACTAGCATTCCAGCTTTAACAGGAATGACACATTTATCGCTTTCTCTGTAGCAGTGAGAGTACTATTTATTGTCTCTTAAGGACTATGTGGCAGGTTAACAATGCCTTCAGTTTTACACTAGCAAAAAAGAAAGAAGCTCACTAATGAACCAGTCTGCCCAGCTTGTTTAGGGGTATAATGATTTCTTAGTGGTACAGTACTCTGAATAAATATCTCCAGCTAGCTTGGTATATTAATACGTGGTATTTGTTAAAACTTCTTTTCCCCTGAGATTCGTTTTCGGAGGTTGGGGGGTGATAGAGACAGGATTAAAATTGTTTAAAAGCTAAATCTAGCTAACTAATTCTAACTTCATTATACTGTTTTAAAATTCTCCCTACACAGAAGAGATGCTGGATTTATAATACTAATCCAAAGAACAGAAGAGGTATCAAGGGTATTCACAACTGTGGTATTTCAGCTTCCCAGCATTACTGCTGGTACCAAAGCTGTCTTCTGTGGTCCCACACTTACCTTGCAGATGATTTGTCTGAGACTGCAGATGAGGCTTCCTTTTGGAAGTGCATTTCTCTTTGCTGCTGTTCCTATTCTCTGCTGGTTTGGTCTGAGGAGGGTCATCATTCGTAGTCAGATATTTGAGAAGTTCAGAGCAGGGACGCCTTTGAGGCTTTTGCTGTTGACAAATGCTCTTCGCTTTATTGCTCCATGAATTCTCAGTCTTAAAAACAGGGCAAAATAAAATAAAATAAAATAAAAGCTAAAATTAGTGAGCTGAACCTTATCAGAATGGATATAGGTTTTCTGAAGAGATGAGATTTTCAATGAAGTGTTCAGTCTAAGTGTACTAGATCTATGAGCTGTGAATAATTGTTTGCAGAACAAGGAAAGAAAATTACATTTAAAATTCCTAAATGACATTTATGCAGCTTTTATTTCATTTCTCCTACATTTCAATGTTCCTACTCAGCAACATGTAACTAACAAGACCCTACAGCGCCTTTACTGTGAACAAAAAAATAAGCTGGTTTAAACCTTAATTTGCTGCTGATTCCTTGAGCCCAGTATTCACAACTCTCTTAAGTACCCCTAAATGCTCCGTTTTCAGTTACAGTGAACGGCAAGACAAACATCGTTTAATACTGCCTGCTAACAGAATTATGTCAGAGCCCCCATTCTAGCCAATTAATGGCTGATATACATCTTTTGCCAAGAATCCAGTGTAATTTTTCTTAGCTCAGACAGCTAGTAAAATGGCAGTCCCACATCCTGGAGTCACTCATAAACAACACAAGCTCATCAGCAAATTTTATCGTACCCCCTACTACTCTGTGTATCAATAAAGTAGGCTAGAGTAACAGACGGTGGAACTACAACTGAACTCCGCCAAGAGAAAAAGCATAAATGAAATATTCAGAGCATAAAGGAGCTCAGGTGATTTTTTGGAACCCAGTCTATAATCTGTTCAAGTTTTTTTTTTAAACAGTAGCAAGATAGTAGGCAGACTTACACAATAAATATAGATCTACTGCCTGCTTGGTTGCTGAAAGCATAAATGTCCTTGTTACATTTTTTTCTTTCTTTTTTTACTTATTATAAAGATTAAGTTTGTACCTTAACAACCACAGGGCTTGTTCTGATCCTGTGATTAGTGTTTGCATGGTTTTGTGTGCTGAGACCGCTGCATTCATTGTAATTTAGCTGAGTGTTGGCTGGAGCCAGCAAGAGCTTCTTAAGCTACAAACACATCAGGGAAAAGGAAGTGGAAGGAAAAGAGTAAAGTTATGCATCTTTATGAATTAAAATTACGTAGCATTTTTGCATAGTTACTTAAAATTAGCTATGTCAATTACAGCAAGCAAAGTACAATAAAACAAAAGAAGGGCTCGATATTCCCCAGAGCAAACAGATTTCATTTTCTTCTGACTTAGCAGCATATTTCTGCTCCCTTTACTGCAGTATACTGCGGGGCAAGCAGAAATGACAGGGGTCTTGGATTTCTGAATCCATGGCAAAATTAAATTCTTGGCAATCTGTTTGATAGAAGAGGCCTCTGATCTAAACAGAAACATTAACTTTAACAGACTAATGGATACAGAGTCAAGATGCAGGTATCTGGCTCTGCTTCCGCAGAAGCCAGCGATAAGGGGCTTTCAGCAGAAACAAAATCGTGTCTCAAACTAGTTTTACTGAGCAAAATGCATATAAGGTTTCACCCATTTCCTCACCCAAGGTTCGGGTTTGCCCTGATTAGCACTAAGCTGGTGCTTACTGGTAAAATCAATGTTAAAAGCACAAAATTAGCCCCACATCCTGCCAGACTCAATGGGTCTTTCTTTACAGATCACCAAAACATACATACAAAAAGAGCCCCAAGAAATGAAATATGAATTAAAAACCATTACCCTGACTTATTTGAACAGAATTATAAGCAAAAGTGTCAGCCATTAGCAAAAGAATCTCCAAAACAATCTCTTCAACACACTTTTAAATAGTTTCCCTTATTAGTCATCTTATGGCTATTTGGTGGTTTTTTGTCCCCACTTAATTTTCACTTCTTTACTTGATTTTCCTTTTCAGTCTAAATGAAAAGTCCAGACCTTACTGTGACTACATCATACCCATGCAGCGGGTAGCCAGAGGCACATCCAATTCCTGTTAAACAGTAGGAAGGGTTCTTACTAGAGACGGCTCTTCTGCCTCCTGAGTTGGAGGGGTGCCGTCGGGCATTGGGGAAGGGCTAGCGGCATTTTCGTTGGTCACATCTCCATCTGTCAGTGCATCAAATGAAGGCAATCCATCCTCATCCACAGGGATGCTGTCCAGTGTTTCAGTGAGAACGGCTAGTAAGTTCGCCTCACTCTCTTCATCTATCTTCTGTGGGAGGGGACAAAACAAAAAGCAGAACCAGGTGAGAAGAGAAAAGGAACAAAACAGTGTCTCTACTTGTGAAAAAGCAGTCAAAACATAGTTAAGCCAGCCCTTGAAACAGTAACCTGCAACAGAATCTCAGAAGATGTAATTAAACGCAATAAAATGATCCATCCTTGCAGTCAAGTGAAATCTCTCTGCACTCACAGTGTATTACTCTAGTTTACTTTTCTTCCACAATTCTTTTGTTTGTCTGGTGTTAACAACGATACGCAATCACCCAAGGATTGTATTACAGGATGTGCCTAAGCTGCTGATACCTAATGATGGTGTCAGCCCAGGCTGTCTCTTTTTTTCTCTTTTCAACACTGAACACCAGCTAACTGACCTGACAAAGCTACAAGAATCAGAGAATAAGACAGCTAATCAGAATAACGAAATGAATCACCAGTGAAATTTGGAAAATCCTGTTCATCTATGCGGCCTGGTGCGGAAGGGTTTCCCTTCCATACTTCTGGAATTCCTTGCTTCAAACACCAATGAGCTCACGCCTGAGCATTCTGGTGCAAGTCTAGCCATCAGGATTCATATTGTAAATGGCAGGCTCCTTGCGTCCCTTTTAAAGAAATTTATTAGGCCTTTGAAGTTGTCCTTTTGAGTTATGTTGTTTGAGTGCTCGATGCGACTATCGTATGCATTATCTAATTCAGGCTGCAATTATAAAAAGTAGATTAATTCCTAATCAGATATGGCTATAATGTTAATTTATGTTAGATATCTTTTTTCAACAACAAGACTTCTTTTTGTCAAACTGAGTAAATTTAAATGCCTTCTGATTTTTTAATGAAATATAGTCCCTGCTGTATATTAAGGTACAGATTTTTTGGAGTACTGAGAGATCTGAGGAATATAATTGTGTAAAAATCATTATATTTATTTTTAAGAATGATTGGAAATTGATCTTGACAGATCAATTATCTAGGATTCCTAGACTGATCCTAGTGCTACGAAAGTAAATTAAAAGCCTTTCACTGATTCTAGGGATAACAAATTGGGAGTTTTTCCACCAGCTTCAGAGTGGCTCATCACGCTCCAGGTTCACACTGTGAAGAGATTTCAGCTAAGTTCAAATCTCACAGTTTAGAAGTGAACTAGCAAGGAATAGAACAGTATAAGAAACAAACAAAAAAGAAATTTAAAACAGTGAACAATAAAACATTGGCAGTTACACCTCAGGAAAAAAAAAAAAGTGAATCTGGGTATTGCCTTAGTGTTACTTTTTTTCAGTAATACTTCCATCTACCAGAGATGCTCAGAAACCACACAGATAATTGCTCCTGCCAGGCTTCTCTGCCGAATCACACCTCATGGCTTCTTACAGAAAAGTTGTCTTTAGATAGAAAGCTACGGAAGAGCACAAACTGTTCTGGTGCTAACAGCACCATCCCCAAGAAACAAGTAAACACTCAGGCAAAGCTGAGAAGCATTTACTTTAAAAGGCCAAAAGCAGCTTGGCCACTGAGAAAAAGGGTCTAAGTTCCGGTATCTGGTGATTTCCACCACACCAAGCAGACACATGCACAGTGCCTCTGCACAGTGTGCAGAGAATGGAAATAAGCAGAGGGAAGCCACCTTACAAATAAAACCACGCTTGAAATCCAGCTTTTCACAGCCACTTTTTGAGAGGAAAAGAGGAAAATTATGCTGTCACCTTCTAGAAAAGTATGAAAAGGCATTACTGGGCTAAAAACCCCCAGTTTGCAATGTAACAAAGTGCTGACTTTTTTTTCCAATGGCATTTCAAGCCCCTTGCAGACAGTGGGATGAGCCACCCCCTCAGGCCAAGGGTGGCTGTGGAGGGTCTGGCAGCCTGACCCCCAGCCCCACAACAGGAACTTCTCCAGCGAGCCTAGCTGGTGGGGCACACCGCTGGAGCCTTGCACCTTACGAAGCTGACAACAAAGCTGGAAGTGTTACTATTTGTAACAGGGAATGCCTTCTTTAATAATAACATGCCAGAATAAATCCTGATATTTGCTGTTAGCTGCTCAGCTCTCATGCTTTAAACAGACATTCAAGTGTGCTGACATTCAAGACCAGAAAGTTGAGTGGACACTGGTCCTCATCACAGCAATTTCAATTAGTTTTGTACAAGTTTCAACATTCAAACACCCCAGAGAAAGCACAGGATGTGACAAAGAGGACTCTGTTAAACAATTAATGTCACTTTCCATTATTGCTTCAGTCCCAATTTACAGAGCAAATAAATCAAAGTCACCACCGATGAAGCACACTAGCTGGCTAACACATGTCTACTCACAAACGACACGGCAGCAGGAACACATTAGTCAAGAAAATGACATTGTGAGATAACCTTTTAAAGGTTTAACTATGCTATTGCTCCTAATTATCGTAAATTGCTGTTTATAAAGAAACACAATAATTAGATACAGCAGAAATGGTGCTGAGGGGTGATGCAGAGGGAGAGATGGTTGGGTACATCCACGTCTGAGCAATAATCACTGAAGCAGCAGCTTTCTGTTTTGCTATCGTAACCTGAGTCTTGGTGTTGACAGCACTGGGGAGAAGCAACGCCATAGCCAAATGCAGGCTCTTTCACGGTTTCAGCACTGTCACCACAGAAGTTCACGTTTCAGACTGGCATCCAACCTGCACATTGCACAGACTCAATGAATCAGGAGGAGATGAGCACCTCCGATCTCCGCTGAGGTCAGAGGAAGCGCTGTGTGCTCTCAGGAACTCACTCTGCCATGTTCCTAATTTTCAAGCAGGGTCTCACTGAGAGGGTTTGCTTCCATCCAAAGGATGAGTGTTTAGGACCACCTAAATGAACTACAGTGTGTAAGAAAAATGAGTAGAGGATAATCTCGAACATAAAACTGCACAGCAAATACATGCAATTACTAAACACTTATGAAAACAATTCATAATGACTGCATTTTGCTAACTAATGGGTCTTTTTAGACCATTAGTTTAATGCAGAAGCACTGTCAGCCATACCACATGAACTTCTTAACATCCTTTGTTGTTAGTATAACATAAAGACATCAGGGCCAGAGGGGTTTTGACCACTGTAAATTTTGCCAGCTGAAGAAGGCAAGGAACTCGAGTATGTCACTGAACACACATGCATCCACGTTTCTGAAAGCAAAGTTTCTAGTGTATCCAGAATGGTATTAGTTCTGAAAAGAAATCAGATTTGGCATTGGTATCACTGTGCATGGCAAACACAACAACTAGTGCTGTAAACTGCCAGAACACCAAGTGGTCTTCAAAAATGAGTGATTGAGGTGACTAAAGACCATGAAAAGTTTCTAACTGGGCTCCTCTGTTTTTACATGTTTTGCTCTAATGATTTAATATTTCTACAGCACTAAAAAGAATACTCTGTCTGAAAACATTTTATTAGTTGTGTAACAGTCTTATTCTAATTGGGTTTCTGCCTTCAGTAAAATGTCTCCAGAGACATTCTCTCTTTGGCCAGTGAAAAGCTACATGAAATGAGTTGATAATTTACCCACACAAAGGTATTTAAATCCTCTACCCCTGATAATTCTTTCTCTTTTGCTTATTCTGCCTATTGATGGAACCAAGTTCACCTCGTGGTTAGCATTTTATGTCTGTAATACCTGTTACTTGTTGGCAATCCCATTACAGAGCCCAAAGACTGAGCTGTAATGGAGACTCGGCCACCTTGTCTTTCATGTACAACCCTTTAGGATGAATATATTGAACAACGTTGTGATTTTCCTTTAGATTTTTTTTCTTTTGAAAAATAATGCACAATTTTAAAACCACCATCATTACAATCACCAATCCCTTCTTGAAAACCTTGAAGCCAGTGTGCAGATGTCCTGACTCAGGACTTTCCTGTAGCTCTCCTGCAGTCAGCACAGGTATGCTGATACACTCCAAGAGAAGGTCAAGCCCTCATGTAGAAAATCTTTTCCAGATGTTAATATTATTTATCTCCAACATCTTCCCTCTGGTTGATTCCCCTCCGCCTTTCATTTGTGATTACGACATGCACAGCTTTTGCTTACTGTATCTCAAGGAGTGAAATCAGCTAATGAGTGATGCTGTGAAGTTTCTTTACTGATAATTTGAACAGTGCAGGGGCCTGTTGTGATTCATACTGAAAGATCAGGGTCTAAACTGTGGTATTAATACACAGCCCTGAGGAGCTGGAAGTACTGGCAGCTTGCCACATCTTCATAAAAAGTCTAGGAAACTTTGGGACAGTTCTGCAGCTGGCAGAAGCTGTCACCGCTCCGGCAGCCCAGCTCAGTAAGCAATTCAGAGCAGCCAGGTGTACACCTGAACTCACAAGGGATCACCATTTCAACATATCAACTCATTTCTCCTCAGTAGCCTAAGATCTATTCATAGCACAATTAACAAAGAAAATAAAATATCTTCCTCCAGCTGAAAATATCCAAGTGATCTAAAAATACTAATACATTATGGCACTGCTTTCAAAAGCACCAAAATTACTTGTGAGCACATCTGGGACTTTCAACAGGATTTAATTCCTTAATGACACATTTTGGAATAAGAACATCCTTAAGATTCACACCACTAGGAGAAATGAGGGGTACAGTTTAGCCCCTTTTTGCACATAGGGATGCTAAGGCACTGAAAGCTCACTGATACCACTCCAGCAAACATGCAGGAGGAGAAGCAGATGGTATCTCAGCCCTGGTTCCACAAACCAAGCTTTGCCACCCGAGGATAAGAAGCCACAGGCTGGGCAGAAGCACAGGGAAGGTATGAGGAGGGAAGGTATTAGGAGATAGGCTGGTCTTCCTGGTCCTATCAATGAAAAATGAGAGCCAAGTTCAGGGATGGTGAAAGGGAAGAATTACAACCCAAGTTTTCCCTCTTCAGGAGCAGAAGGAGCCAGCCTGCCATGGCACTGGTACAGACAGTGCTGTCATGGTGATTTTACTGTCTCCTCAATCTGCTGTCCAAGGCAAGCACCTCCTCCTCCTCGACTTAGAGCTGGCCATACCTGGCACTATTTCCTCCGAGGGCCAAAGAAGAATCAGTGGTCCAAGTGGAGAACCAATTGTTCCACCCCACCTGCTCAGAATCAGTTGCATGCCATTATGTACTTTGAGAAGTAAAGTATTCCAGCTTTTATTTTACTGTTCAACTGCTCTGCAAATCCTTAGGCGTCCTATGCTCTCTTACAGTAAAAATCCACATGATGCATTTGCATTAGAACGCTTTTCCAAGGTCTGTTAGTCTGGTCCCCTAGAGACGCTCCCATAATTGAAATGCTTAAGTCCAGAGCTATCAATTATCTTTAAAAACAAAATGGAGTCCCTCTAGGAGAAAATTACAGCCAGGTTTCTTTATATGTAGTAGAAATGTGGGGATTAATTATCACCACCCCTGCGCAAATGCCTTTAGGGTATGGGAAGAAAACAAGAGATCTTTTCTTCTTGAAGGAGACCGCTATACTCATACTCTTTACATGCACCTGTAGGCAAAGACTGCTTGAATTCAGAGCTTTCCGATTTTGGCAGTCCCACTACCATATGGACTGCGTATGTATCTCATCTGTAGGACCAACCACATTCCCATATTTATGTAAAAGCTTCACTCCAGCTGGATTTCTGGAGATATTGTACAGACCTGAAGCAATGTACTCTGCCATCCCACTCTCCCCCAAAACAACGTTAAATAAATACTGTAATTACACACAATGCTGGTACTGCAATGCTTAACTTCCAGAGCCGGATCCCTGGAGTGAAACAAACTCTCAGCATTGCTCCCAGGGACATTATGGCACCACAAAAAGGATCTGTGCAAGGTTCGCAGGCTGAAGGAGACAGGAGCACCTGCAGCATCCATTTCCCCTCTCCCTCCTCCAGGGTATAACAACATAAAAGTAGCAATATTTATTATTATTCATCTACTCTACATGGTATATATTTTTAGTGTCAAAAAGTTTTCATGTTTAATCTTGGTAACTGAACTCGGGTTACTTTCTGAAAGAGAGAGACACTCACCTGACATTGTAAAACTTCTGTCAGTACCTGGGGTTAAAGCATCACAACACAAAACCACAGCGCAAGCCATTTCCAAATGGGGTTTTCTTTAAAATCATGCCCTTGATCACTCAAAGTAACACTGCCATAGCCCCTGTGAAATGCACTATCTTTTCAGGTGAAAAATCTAACCTTTCTGCTCAAAGCTAAACATGTCAGTTTAAAAGAGCCTACTATTTTTCTACCCACAAAGTCACTTTTTTTATTGCTACTAACAAGTTGTTGCAGTTCAGAAGTTTCCATTACAGCCTGGCAATTAAGTTTTTAATAAACTGAAGAGCTACTAATTGACTTATTCATCTCACAAACTGAGGATCCAGCTACAAACCTGTAACCTGTTTTACATCTTCTGACCAAAATCCATTCACGTTTTGCAAGCCATTTCAATTTCATTACTGTAAACTGCATCCTTTCCCTCTATGATAGTAATCTTTGATTCTGGGGAAAAGACAAAACAAAAAATCATCTGAGAACAAGCTATCGGGCCGTTGACTGTGTTATGGGGAGAAATGATAAGATATTGCTGTGCTGGAATCGGTGCACCGGTGGTAGACTCAATATCAAAAATTTATGGTAATTGAAACCACAGAATCTTTGGAAATGCAGTCAATTTGACTCAGTATCAAAAGGTCACTCTATTCAATTTATACTTGATGCTGAGCACAATATTGAGAAAACACCTGAAAGCAAATCATCTTATCAGCAGTTTGGGCCTCAACATTTACTGACTACATAGGCTAATTTGTTGATTACTAAATAAATGCATTACCTATGTTTTGGACTGGGTTAGTTCACTAGAGGGGCTTTTTAACTTGTACAGGACTTGACACTAGAGAAGCATTACCAAACCTCTTACCAGGAACCGCGTGTCCATAACACTGAGGCACACCAAGGACATACTGTTGTGCTATCTTGCCTAGTGCCAGGAAAGACCACTTCATGGGTGGGGAACTTCAGCAGGAGAAGACCTGGCATGTCTTGTCCAGCCCATGGTGGGCTAGGTTTGGGCAGAGCTCTGTATGACTGGAGCACAAAACTCCACTTACAGCTCTGGTGGGGAAAAGTGAGAGCTGGGAAAAGGCAGAAGTGTGAAGGGGAGGGAGAGTCTGATGAGGAGTCACAGAAAAAAGAAAGGCTGGGAGTTTTCCTTCACTGCAGAAGACACTCAAGAGTAGCAAAGGGGGAGGTGAAGTTTGCTGGCTGCCAGCACTGCTGGGGAAGCAGGGCTGAGCAGAGGGGTGGGTGAGCTGCTGCCAGGGAGAGGGGAGACAGGACGGGCAGCCAGACCCACATGAGTAACTCACTGCCCAGGGTGCGAGAGGGTACACAGGCTGTCTGCAGAGCCCACGGCACCTCTCACTCAACTTCCCTTCCCCTTTTACAGGCAATCACTCATGCACATAATAAGGTCCTGAGCAACAACCCAGACAGATATTTTTAATTACTATTATGCACCTAAAATATACAGGAGGGTAGAGAGTCTTAGCTCCTGACCAAGGATCCCAATCCAGACAATAAGGAATAAGTACTGCAAAAAGAGGGACGGTACAGCATCTGGTAGGGAAGCTGTTTGGGACTCTCCTTGTGGCAGAGCTTTCAGTGACAGTATCAGCAGTATTTCAGTTCAAATATTCAAACACTGTTTCCTTCAGATTTATTTATTTATTTTATTTATGGTACATGCCTACAATAATCTCTTCATGCACTGCCATAACATTTTTCAACATTCATATACCTTTGTTAGGCAGCATGGCATGTGCTGGGAAAAAGAGCTGCATAAATTTTGCAGTGATTATTTCACAGATGCAATTGATGAAAAAACTTTTTCCTCTTGATAATGAGAGACATCTCTAAAAAATACATGAGTGCTAGTGTAGACCCTTCCTTTTGAAACTATGAAGCATAATCTTGTCGCTTTTGTTCATTGTCTATTTCAGTGTTGCATTTGCTTTGGTTTTAATTATACTGGATGTGTCAAGATGTCTATCATAATCCCTACTTCCTTCTAGAGATTTATGACTCTACAGAAATATAAATTTCAGGGTAAAATTATATACAACATAATAGAGAAGAGTTTACATGTAGTTATAAATTTTGTTCAATTATGTGGAGACTTGTGTGTGAACAGAACACATACTCAAAAATTCCTTTTTAAACAACAAAAAAAGATACTTCTATCTGGTGCTTTTACTGTTATAAAATTGGAATTTAATTTGACCAAGAAATTAGCATTTGTAAAGCATCAACTTCATTAAATGCTTTTTACGATGTTCTAATTTTTCAGTGTATTCATCAAACCTACCCACCATGCCTGCTGAACAGGTTTGATAAACACAAGACATGTCTCACAGGCAGACAAACACTGGTTTTCCTTAGACCTGCAGTATGAACAGATCAGTATGTCATTAATACATCTGGGCTTCCTATCAATTTTTATTACAATCTAACTGGATGGCAGCCATCTGGTCTGAGCTGGCTATGTGTTTATTCAGACACAAAATACAAACTTGTTTACCAGGCTGAAGATGCATTTACTCTATATGTTTTACTTATGTAGCTATACTCCTGTCTTAAAGTGTCACAGCACTGGCTCCAATATCCTCCTGGTATTTACCAGCAGATGTGCTGAGTGACACATACATGCCATCTACAGAGGTGGTTTTGCTAGATAAAAGAAAGAAAGATAGTAGGCATGAGTCCTAAAAAACCTAAGGAAATCACCATGAAAAGGAAAAAAAATATCCTTAGATAATGTGTGCTCTACTCTTACATGGCTAAAAAAGTTTCAAAAAACCTCAGTAGAGTTCCCATAGGTAAGGAGATGCTCAGCTAAGAGAACAACCCAGGCACCTGTACTGTGAGCATCCTTGGCTGAAAGCAATAAAAGGCTCCATTATAATGAAGCAGCAAGTGACAAAGTGGAGATGCCACAGTAAGGAAGGTGCTAACAAGTATAGGTAGGGTTTAACACAGCACAGATCACAGGAGCGTTTTGCCAGGTTTTTCAGTTCACTTTTACAGTTCCAGGGAAAAAAATGAAAGCTTGTCCCAGCAGGCAAATAAACCCTCGCCTCAAAAGCAGCAACTGAACAGTGCGTCCTGGTAAACCTCTGCAACCACTGAGGACACTCTCCACGATGAGGAGATGTGTCTGAATTTTCCGCCAGCTAAGCATTTGGATTCATTTAGATGTCTCATAATATCCTTAACTATTTATTTCCTTGATTTGTCACTAGATGCTAAGACTTTAATGTTCTTTCAATGCAATTTTGTTTATGCGAACAGAATCGTAAACTAGAGATGGAGATTTTGAAACAGAAAACGTAAAAAAAAATATTAAAGATCACAGAAGAGCTATCAGTTGCTAAGTCTCCTCTAGAGTATGTCCACTGTTGGCTCGTTTCTAAGTTGCCTGGACCTCACTAGTCTCCACTGATCATGTTGATAAAACAGGATTGCCACTAAAATGTAAAACTAATGGTTTACTCTAAAGCTACCTTGCTCATTTATCCTCAACCAGTCTAGCAGAGTTATGTGGCACATGAATTCCACAGTGCATGCTACAGTTCCCACGGCAGTTACCTCTCTTCTTTTTATTTCTTAGTCAAACCTGACTATATTGCTCATTTTCTGCTAGTTTTAAAAGTGCGTGTTCCTGATCACCAGCCCTCCATCTGTACAATGTAAAAGATGATGTTTTTCTTTGAAGGCATTGATGCTAATCAGTCCTTTTTTCATCATAGAATCATAGAATGGTTGGGGTTGGAAGAAACCTTAAAAACCGTCTAGTTCCAAACCCCCTGCCATAGTCAGGGACACCTCCCACTAGATCAGGTTGCTCAAAGCCCCATCCAACCTGGCCTTGAACACTACCAGGGAGGGGGCATCCACAAACTCCCTGGTCAACCTGTTCCAGTGTCTCACCACCTGCACAGTAAAGAACTTCTTCCTAAAATCCAGTCTAAATCTACCTTCCTTTAGTTTGAAATTGTTCCCCCTTGTCCTACTACTCCATGCCCTCACAAAAAGTCACTCTCCAATTTTCCTGTAGGCCCCCTTCAGGTACTGGAAGGCGGCTATAAGGTCTCCCCAGAGCCTTCACTTCTCCACACTGAACAACCCCAACTCTCACAGCCTGTCTTCATAGAAGAGAAACTCCAGCCCTCTGATCATCTTTGTGGCCCTCCTCTGGACTTGCTCCAACAGCTCCATGTCCTTCCTGTGTTGGGGACTCAGGACACAGTACTCCAGGTGGGGTCTCGCGAGAGCAGAGCAGAAAGAGAGAACCACCTCCCTCAACCTACTGGTCACATTTCTTTTGATACAGCCCAGGATACTGTTGGCTTTTTGAGCTACAAGCACACACTGCCAGCTTATGTTGAGCTTCTCATCAACCAACACCCCCAAGCCCTTCTCCACTGGGCTGTCCTCAATCCATTCTCCACTCAGCCCGTATTTGTGCATGGGATTGCCCTGACCCAGGTGCAGGACCTTGCACTTGGCCTTGTTGAACTTCACGCGGTTTGCACGGGCCCACCTGTCAAGCCTGTCAAGATCCCCCTGGATGGCATCCCTTCCCTCCAGTGTGTTGACCACGCCACACAGCTTGGTGTCATCAGAAAACCTGCTGAGGGTGCACCCGATCCCACCATCCATGTCACTGACAAAGATACCAAAAAGAACCAGTCCCAGTACCGACCCCTGAAGAACTGATCTTTGAGTTCCAGCCAATTTCTTACCCACCAAATGGCCCATCCATCAAATTCATGCCTCTCTAATTTAGAGACAAGGATGTCATGTGGGACAGTATCAAATGCTTTGCACAGGTCCAGACAGATTACATTGGTTGCTCTGCCCTTATCCACCAGCTGTGAAACCCCTTCACAGAAGGTCATCAAAGTTGTCAGAAATAGTGAAAATGAACCTGGGCATTTTTTTTTCCCCATGTCTTTAAAAATTACTTGTAAGAGGCAGTCAAGTCCCGCTGTACCTGTTAATACACTAGGTACTGTTATTAATTAGACTGTAAGTTTCTTTAGGCAGAGACTGCCTTTTTGTTATGTGTTCACACAACCCCTTTCACAATGGTGTCCTGATTTACAATTGAGCTTTGAGATGCTGCCATAGCACCTACAATAAATAATTTTGGGTAATTCTATTTAATCCTTCTAGTAACCAAAAGAAAAAGAACTTGGGCCCATATGTTCAGCTGCTGTAAATTAGGGCTTCTCAACAGGTTTTAACGGAGCTACACAGATTTACACTATCTGGGGACCTGGTCCTCTGCTCTTTGGGTATGATGACACTGAAGCTGAGAGTAGCAGCTCCTGCATATTGTACCAGTACCAACCTGTCCCAGGACTAATGGCAGTGCAGCCAGAAGAAGAAAGAGCTAAATCTTTCTTATTGAGTGAGTTTTGCAGCTGAACAGTACATTGCTATGACTAAGAAGATAAGTTTAGAAGTGGCTTGGGTTCATCTTGCCTACAATGTGGTAGATGCTGTGCTCACGTTCCCTGCTGGAAATGCCCTGATGTATTTGTTCATGTTATGTGCATCTTCCATTTAAAAGTTATTACCACTGAAGTTAACACAAGTTCTAATTTGAGCCTATGTAGCTGCTAGATGCACAGCCAAAACCCCACGGGATGTGTCTAACCCCAGGAATAATAAGTAAATTGCAGCCATCTGAATACTAAACCAGAGATGGGACCCTGCAGATCACTGGCTTCAACATAGCCTACATTTTCTTGACTCAAAGAGCCTCCCTTTCACAGAATCACACAGAATCACATAATATTAGGAGTTGGAAGGGAGCTCGAAAGATCACCTAGTCCAACCCCCCTGCCAGAGCAGGACAACCTAGAGCAGGTCACACAGGAATGCATCCAGTCGGGTTTGGAATGTCTCCAGAGAAGGAGACTCCACAACCTCTCTGGGCAGCCCGTTCCAGTGCTCTGTCACTCTCACAGTGAAAAAGTTCTTCCTTATGTTCATCCAGAACCTCCTGTGTTCCAACTTGCACCCATTCCCCCTTGTCCTATCACTGGATATCACTGAAAAGAGCCTGGCTCCATCCTCCTGACACTCACCCTTTACAGATTTATAAACATTAATGAGGTCACCCCTCAGTCTCTTCTTCTCCAAGTTAAAGAGACCCAGCTCCCTCAGCCTCTCCTCATAAGGGAGATGTTCCACTCCCTGAATCACCTTTGTGGCTCTGCGCTGGACTCTTTCAAGCAGTTCCCTGTCCTTCTTGAACTG
>VZRW01005523.1:69201-246292 GCA_013398125.1 Aegotheles bennettii
ACTTCCTCAGTTTAGCTGCAAGGATGCTGTGGGAGACAGTGTCAAATGCTTTACTGAAATCAAGATAAACCACATCTACCACATCATCTATCCACCTAGTTACCACCTCATAGAAGGCTATAAGGTTGGTCAAACATGACTTCCCTTTGGTAAAACCATGTTCACTGCTCCTAATGAGCCTCTTATCCTTGATATGCCTGGACACAATGCCAAAGATAAGTTGTTCCATCACCTTTCCAGGGATGGAGGTGAGGCTGACCGGTGTATAGTTACGTGGGTCCTCCTTCTTGCCCTTCTTGTAGACTGGAGTGACATTTGCTATCCTCCAGTCGTGAGGTACCTCTCCTGTTGCCCACGACTTACCAAAGATGATGGAGAGTGGCTTAGCAATGCCTTCTGACAGCTCCCTCAGCACCCGTGGGTGCATTCCATCAGGACCCATGGATTTGTGGATGTCCAGATTGCTTAACTGATCCTTAACCCAGTCCTCATCAACCAAAGCAAACTCCTCCTTTATCCTGACTTTCCCTGGGGCTTCAGGGGTCTCGGTCTCCTGAGGACAGTCTACAGCAGTGAAGACAAAGAAGGCATTCAGTAGCTCCCCTCCTTTGTATCCTCTATCACCAGGGCACCCACCTCATTTAGCAGTGGGACTTTGTATTGAGACAATTTGCCCTGCTCTGTGAGACCCGAAATGAAGGGGAGGAAAGAGGGGAAGGGAGCTTTGGACTGGTAACAGCCCAAGATGAAAGAGCAGCACTCCTGGTCCAGTGTTCTGGGAAGGGAAAAACCTGTTTTAGTGACACTTCTGGGGGCAGAAGGCTGGAGCTACTGCCATAAACCTAGGCAGCATGACCTCTGCTTCTACCTATTTCAGACCAAGGACATGATACTGTGCCTAAGTCTTGCTCAGCTGGCTGAGAGGAACAGGTGGGACCACTCATGTTTAGGTAGCAATAAAATCCTGTTTTGTAAATGTACAAGGATTACACACACACCGCCAGAGAGGAAGGGGGGCAAAGGAAAGAAGAGAGAGGAAGGGGAAAGAGGGAGAAAGAAGTAAGTAAACACAGTTGGTACTCCATTCTACACATTAGGAGGGGGAACCATATAGTATTTCCAGTAAAAAAGAGCTATCTGTAAGTGAATAAAATTGAGAAGTTTTATCCACTTGAAGCCCCAAACCACCAGTGTACAATGAGCACCGCAGCATTTTACAGGTGCATATGTTTCGACAGCAAAGGGTGCCCCAAACCCAAGCACCAGTGGCACAGGGAGCGTAATGCTGACCTCAGCTTGACTTCCCCTAGATTAGAGCAGCACAAACCAAGCGTCGCCCTGTGAAGTCACTGGAATTAAACCGGGACAGATTAAGTGTAAGTGAGAAGCAAATCAGGCCCTTTATGTCTGCCCTTCCTTCCAGGAAAATGCGAATACGTTCCTTTTTCCTCAGACGCATTGATAGCAATAGCATAAACTGCCCCGACTGGGTTTCACCCGTGGCAATGCAGAAATGTTTACTTCCATTAGGCTGGGTCTATAAAGTTCTCCTTTCATTCCTGCACTGCCATGATTTCCAAACAGCAAAATCTGACATTTTGGTCTCTGACAAGCAACATTTAATGGTGGGATGTTTGGGGGAAAAAAATCCATAGGAAGAAAGCTCTTAAGACAAGATAGGCTGTGAGTTTTCACCACAAATGGTTTGTTTCAGCTATCTCTGCCTCCTGTAAGACAGAAATCAGCCAGCTTACTGGCTTAGCTTGTTAGGCCAGGTTAAAGGGATGCAACACTGAAAGGCTCTTACAGAAGCTTACCCTTGGACTAAAAATAGCAGGCACTAGAGAATTATCTTAAATACTACCAAACTTGTTCTGCACTGTGAATGCAGATAACTGTAATATGTTTCCATTTTTGGTAGTTTTAGAGCTTTTGAAAGTTATGCTCGCTTTAGCTGACTGTTTAATTAGTTTCTGATTCTATTTGCCACTTTTTCTCTCAGAGATATAGCCTGAGGGGTACTTTGCCTATGAATCCTTTGTATTTAGCAACGTTGCTATTGTTAACATCTAATGAGCTGTTGGATTTGCCAAACACTCAGTATAGGTACAAACGCTTCTTTGAAATATAAATGTTTAACACATAGCAAATAGCAAATCAAAAGATACTCTAACGTGGCATCCTCACTCTCATTGCATGTCTCATCAAAAGAGAGTAAAAATAAAAATCTGCTTTATTACATTTAATTCTGAAATTCCAAAATGTGCACCCAAGCGAGACATTTTCAGCTCACTGCCCGGGACTTTAGAAGAAAACAAAATTCTTTTTGGTACCATAAGAGGAGTCGCACATATGGGGAAGGCTCCATGGTCTGACACGGTTTCCTGCCAGCTGAACCATGGAGCTATCAGTTTTCTTTGGGGTAAAACTGCAAGACCCTACAGTCTTTAACGAAGCCACCTCATCTTTAAAGAGCTTTTTTTATTTTTGAAGGCTACAAGCAGTTCTCTTTAAGTCGTCTTAAGCAGGGTATCTGTTCATATGCTTCTCACCGAGAACTATGACAAGATATCAAACTAGAGAAACTCCAAAGCAAAGCACAAATGTTCTCAGTCCTTACATACATTTTACTTGTGCTACAGCCAGTCTGAAAGACATTGCTGCAGAAATCAGTCATGCAGTGTAACATCCCTGCTGCTGCTGTTGCCTCAACTCTCCACACTTCTGCAGATAACACTGTTGTGGGTACTCGCTGTACCAAGCAGAGATTGGGAACATAACCGGCTTCAAGCAGCAAGTGCCTCTGCACAGTGATTCCTGCCCACTGCTTTCCACATGACATCCCAAATACTACACCAGTCTTGGCATATGGATGATTGCCGTTACAAGAGTACCAAATGCAAACTGATTCAGGCACGTATTTTAGCATGTTTTCCAGTATTTTTTTGCTTTCCTGGTTTTACTGCTACTTTTTAATATGAGTTACTTTTAATATAATGTAGAACCCCCACCCTGAGTAAGGCCAACTTCTAGAAACAAATGCTAGGTAAGGTCAAGCTAAAACCCAACCATACAACTGAACAGAAGTTCCTTCCCTCATTGGGCAGGCATCGCATCCGATTGCTGTGGAACTGGCAGAGCCTGTTCTCTCAGACACTATTTTTCTTTGACTCTGTTTTCAGTGTGAGAAATGTTTTCACTCTTACACAGTGGTGCAATTCACAGATTCCCTCACCAGATATATACCCAATGCCTTTATAAGCTCAAGCATAGTGGCATAACCTAGCCACATGTCTTGCAACTGCCATTAAAACCCTCCATATGTCTTCATTTGGGAAGCAAGTGTTCTTTTTGAGTCAGGAGTTAAGTTCACAGCCTCTCTGTCAAATAAACAACATTTCTTTTGTCACCTGGATGCTGAGCAAGCCCCGTCTTCGAAAATGTGCACTCAGTGATTTTAGACATCTATTTCTCAGCCTTTCCTTCCACAGTCAAGCAGCAAAAATAATGCTGTACCTTCATTATGAAGATTAACATTATTATCCACCGCCTGCAATTTAAATTTTTCCTGGTTAAGTGTTATTCTAGCACTACCAAGACCACAGCCCTGTTGCTCTGAATGATCTCCAGTCACATCATAAGGGAAAGTGTCTGCAGAAAGTATTCTCAGTTCAAAAGGACAAGACCAAGAAAGGAGGATTATAATCCCCACTTTATAGCAGGGGATTTGGTGCGCAGAGATTAATCAATATTTCCAGGCTAGAGAGCACCCTCGGGCGTGGTGGAAGGCAGAGCTTCAACCAGCAACAGAAGCCACCCCTTCCAAGCAGGGGACAACATTTCACCAATGCCAACGGTGCACACAGTCCCTGTCCCAAAGCGTTTGCAGCCGAGCTTCTAGTGACAGAAGACTGAAAAATGGTTGTCAGGAGCATTGCGGTCACAGCAACATAACTAAAGGGAGGCTTATTTTGTGCACTCATGGAACTTGGTGATTTTGACATTTTTTGTACAGAAAAAGTCCCCATCATATTTGCTCACTTATTACTGGCATTCCAGAATGGAGTTTTCCAGAGAAAGTTAACACAGAGGCAGTAGTGAATGGCCACAACAAAACAAGGCTGGTGTGTCAGATGTACCTCCATACCAGAAAACCACAGGATACCCACACGATGTAGCAGATGTTAGGGAGAACATCAGCATACCACAGCAAAAGAGGTAAGTTTGGACCACTGAAAAGGAACACAGCCATGACTAAGTTCAAAAGCAAGCACAGAGACCATCTAGCTTAACACAAAAAGCTGGGCCAACCCCATAAAACACAGGTGGAAGAGGCTGTAATACAACAGCAACTCAGCACGTCTTGGAAAAACAAAGGGTTCACAAAACATCATTTGAGTGAGGACTTCTCTTTGCATAACTTACTTTGGGAAGATAAAAAAAAAGAAACATCCAAAGCGGGTTGGGTAAGTCATTACCTATGCAGACAGTTACACAGACAGGTTTGCCCCAAGGAAAGATAAGCAGGAGAAAGTGAACTGAGGGTTCAGCAGAGCTTCATGTCAAAGATTCCCAAATTACTATAAGCCAAGTAGAAAAATATTTTACTTTAGAATTTTGATGGTACTTTTAGAAACAAAAATATTCACAAAAGCAATCCCTATTTGTCCCCCTCAGGCTGCAGTGACAGCAGCTTTATTGCATACGGGTCCCAAGGATCAGAGCCCACGTGAGGGCAGTGCACGGGGTGTCTGCAATATCCAAAAAGAGAAAAAGCTGTTGTGTTTCTGCCCCCCTTTCTATTGTATTCTTTTTCCATTCTTTTCTTTGCTAGTGACTACACTTTCTGGCTGTAGCAATATCTCAAGATCAGAGATCTGCTCTTAGGGACCTTCTGAGCTGAAATGACAGCCTGAGATGTGGCACTTGTTTGTGGACTTTTGTATGTAAGACTCTGGCATCCACCACAGCCTGCAAAGGTCATCACAAAGTCCATAGGAAGTCAGACAGCAGTGATAGAGGAAGAAAGTGTCTTTGGCACAGGATTAGGGATAAAATACTTTCTTAAAGGGATTTGTGGGATATCAGGCAGAGTGAACTGGAATGAGGATGAGGAATCGTGCCAACAACACCAGCAACAGATTAAGTCCTGATGATTTTCCTTGTGTATAAGGGGGGAGAAGACAGGCTAGATACTGTGTGTTTATTGAAGCAAGAAGGTTAGAGATAATACATAATCTAACCAAATCATGGAATGCAATTTGGGAAGGTACTCAAGAGCTACAGAGCTTGAATTAGCAGGTTTGTCTAATACCTACAGGTACAATTACATCCTGACACAAAACAATTATTGCATTCCAGAGAGGGAGAACATGAGGTGAAGTGGCCCTGATCCTTCATTAGTTGAGTAGCATTCAGGACCAGAAAGGACACCTGCACATATCCAAGGGTACAAGGATTCAAGAATTAGAAGGTAGACATCTCCAGGAATTTTGGTGTATAAATCTGGCACTGGGAAACACATTTTCTTTGCACAGAAACAATTCAGAAGGATTCAAACATTTAAATAACAGTCAGCCACATTTTGTAGGGTTTCATTCCAAGTTTATCAGCATTTTGATTCCTTTGCTATTGAAAATGAGCATGTTATTATGCCACACTATTGTCCTGCCATCTTCATCACACACATAGTTGTATTGCTAAGGCCTCCCCCATGTGAAAGGGCTGGCTTACCAATTAGCAGTTTCAAAGTTTAAAAAAAGATACCATTTTAGAACTGAACAGAGCACTTACAATGAAAACTGAAGCCATGAAAAATTTGACCAATTTCTTGTCTTAAAGCCATTCAAGAGAACCTCGGCTGACTCGTGAATGGTTCCTACATGAAATGCAAAAGTTTGCAATTAATTCTTTTCTTTTTCTAAAGTCATCCACAATCAACTCTTAGATTTGACTCTCTAGGGGCAACAGTGGTGAGGACTAACATGGACTATCTCCAAATACTGGCAACTTTGATCTTCACAAAGATCTGAATTCTTTTTTTTAATTGGGAATATACCAACATGGTTAGGGAGGGATTCTAAACAAATAACAGCACATGATGAGTCTTGATCGGAAACAGCTGGAGAATATAATGCCGTTCTGGACAACACATTTGAGGGATGTCTTTATAAGAGCTCTTTTAAAGACTGATTTTAGGAAGGAATTGGGAAAACCTAGCTGCTCTGTTGAAAGGGATAGAAGGTCAATGAGTTCTACCATAGGATCTCTTCTTTTGCTGACTCAGTGAAAACACATTTGTCATTCAAAGACAAATTAGAAAAGGGCATGGATCATGCTACATAGACGCTCAGTCTCAGTTATCAGCCAGGTACAGGCAGCTTCCAGTGCATCTACCTCCAAGTGCATCTGAAAAAAAAGGCAATCTCTTTTGGTGGATGTGGACAGAACGTCTTTGTCAAAATTTCAGTTTGAGCAAATACTGCAAAGCGGTTTAGCACAGGGAGGATTTGTCCCCGCAGAAATTGACACAAATTCCTTTAGGACAGGGACAGCCACCCCAACTGCATAGTTGGGATTGCCAGCAGATAGAATTAGGAAAACTGGAAGATAACACTGTGGCCTAATGTAAACTCTTAAATCTGCTGTAAACAGAGCAGTAACACTGGCACACAATAAAACTGGTATCTGTCATTGCACTCCCAGAAGCAGGTGTATGGAAGGACAAGAGACATGAGTGGATTTTTGTTCACCCCTATGAATTCTAGTTGGGGAAAAAAGCAATCTGAAGGAAGCTGTGGCAAATAGCTAACAGTATAGTGATGGAGAGCAAGCTGGAATGATGGTGTAGAAAGAAATAATAGGAGATCAAATGGAAGGGTCCAATTTGAGGTTCCAGCTAAATGCGTAGTACAACTTGGGAGTAACAGGCTGGAGAAGGCAGCATTCCTGGATGTCTCAAGCTGGACTGATAGAAAAGCCCAGAACCCAAAACAGCCATTTTCTAAAGTTTCTGACATGTCTGCTGGGCTAAGGTACATCTTTAAGAATATATATACACAATTTTCAAAAACACAATTTAGGAAATAAGAACTGTTGCAAGTTGAAGTTTAGGGATAGGTCTTCCTCTTTTAGTTTTGGGTTTAAAAGTCAAAGCTCCACAAGTCTAATCTTGTGAGAGATCCAGAAAGAGAGCAACCACCTACATACAGCATGGGGTTGCCCCTGACATGCCCTCTTGGGTCCAGAGGGGGTCCACAGAGAGGCAGTTCAAATGCATCTGGACCGTGTTCGTAGAGCCACAAGTGCCAGGCATGGGGTGTAAGATGATGTTGATGGTCCAGCGGAGAATGAGCCCTCCAGAGCCTATTAGCTCTGACCATACTGGACTTGAACAGACTTAGTGTTGAGACCCTGACATAATTCCTGCTCCCTGGCACCCTGGGAAAGCTCCCTGGGTAGTTGCAGCAGCGCACAGCTTCTTGGACACCATTTAGATCTGTAGAGGACACAGCCAAATAACTCTTCCCAATCCAGATCTGAAAACAATACCAAGACACCAACTAACTCTGCAGTGATCTGCTTGGTACATCATGGTCAGCTCCAGCCAGGGCTCATAACCTGGTAGGATCTCAACTGACTCTTCCAGATTCACTCCAGTGTTACTCCATTATTTTCCCTATGTTCCTGCAGGGCAGGTTTGCCCTCTCTTAGAACAGAGCCTAGGATAAACATCAATATTGAGCAAAAGTTAACAAATCGACCCACAGCACCCACCAGCACTATGTAATGACATACTTACGGCCTTGCAAGAGATAGTCCTGATCTGCCTGTAAGAGCACTGTAGCAGAGCTAACAAGTCCTGTCTGACTAGTTAAAAAGGGAACAGAGCATCTTCCAAATGACAGTATTTCTTAACTTCCTAGTCTTTTGAGGGATTTTGTTTGCTTTTTACATTTTTAAAATTTAATTCTTTGTTTTCTTAGGTCTGGAGATAAAACAAATCTCCATGTTAACATGTACTACTTAAGGCAGCTTCTCCTCAGGTTGGCAGTGCCAAATCATGTTGATACAACTGCAACTTCAAGCTAGCATTTCCTAGCTGTGTTGTAGGTTAGAACTTTATTCCCTGGGTTGGGCAAGATCAGCAGGCTGTAACCACCTCCAGCTGGCTGGGAGGAGGAGGAGCCCAGTTGGACAGCAGTGTTCCCAGGCTTCTCAAGGAAGAATAACTTCAGTTTATCTTCACTCACAAGACCCAAGGACCACCTCTTTTCTTCTTTTATCACCTTTGTTCATTCCAAGGACTTTAAAGCGCACATCATAAAACAGGGATGGGCTGGTCACTACAGGGTTTTCAGGCACTACCACCAGACGAAGGAAATAAAGACTGTGTTTAGCAATTGAAATAAAAAAACCCCACAACAACAACAACAACAAAAAAAGAGTATGGTCCAACTTCACAGCCAAGGAAGTTGGTATACCAGCTGCTAAAAGGCCACATGGAAGCACTACAATTAACCTTAATTTATGTGATGAGATTTTCTGGAGGGTTAGGTATCTAGTGACAATATTTAAGAGGCAAATGCACAAAGAAGTAATGTGCCACCAGAACTGTAACAAAAAGATTGCACAGAAAGTTATGCCTTATGGATGATTTAGCATTATCATAGGTAGTACAGGCTCCAGCAAAAAGAATGAAATCAACCCTATCTTCCCGTTTGTCGGCAGAATTTTAACAAGGGGCTCTTGGGAGCTCTTGGGGGCTCCTCTATGGCTCAACAGACAAATTAACTCATCAAAAGGAAGGAAGGGATGATTAGCTAACAAAAGCCCCCTCCAGCCCATCATGGCACATGGTTATTTCACCCAGATGGTGTTCACCTACCTGAAACTGGTAATAACAGTCTTGGATTGGATTTACAGAAAAACATAGATAATAAGGTGCTGCAAGAGTGACATGATAGGAGTTATTGGTCTGTGATGCTCTAGACTGTGCCAGAGGCAGCGGAGCTGTTTTGTAATGTTAGCCTCTGTTTTGTAATGTTATCCTCTCCACCCGAGAGATTTCCTGCTGCAAATGGGAGACTTGGTCTCCAGAGAGGCATTTGACCTGACCTTTCCTATATGAGAGTGGGATCAACGTAAAGAAAATGACAAGAGATGACAACACTCCTATCACATACAAGCAGAAGCAGTTTGACACCCTTCACTGGAAATGGATGAATGTCTCTGTAGTGTTAAGGACCGTGCGATATTTTCTTATGCCTTAGAAAAAAAACCCACAAGTTTTTCTGGCTTTTCTCCAGATGCAATTGAGGTGACAATTGGTAACGTTTTGCTTGATATCTTCATACTAGTGTGAAGAGTGCTTGTTGGGCTTTTAAGGACAGTCAAGACAGCCAAGAAAATTCACACCATTCCTGTTGAGGGGGAAACATAAAGCAAACACAAAACACAGAAAGAATTTCAAAAATGCGTAAGTTTTCCCCAGACAGGTAGAAATAAAAGCCTATTGCTCCTTTTGTGCATGGCCGGAGGGTCAAATACCTTACAGGATACATCCAACCAATCATGCATGCACTTATATTTTGGTTTATTAAAATAATATTAAAATAATATTAAAATAATTGCATATGCAACCTTTTTTACCTGACAACTTTAAGATTTCACTAGTCCAAAAACAAGCCTGTGAAAATGGACAAGCTAAGGACCTGTGCAAGCTAAGACTAGCCCAAGAGGTTGGTTTCCTTATATGAAAATTTGACATGGCAACTGAGACCAGACTGCGTACACTCTTTCCTGCTACCTATCTTCCTCTGAAAACTAGGATTCGGCCATGTTAAGCTTCTTGTTATATACAGACATGCCTCCTGGAGAATCAATAGGTGCACATAGTGCAAGATCTTCCAAATGGGATCAGGAACTCATTACCAGTCCTAATAATGTGTGTCATTGTGTCATTTTAAAGGGGGAGAAGCAGCAGCAGAGGAACACAGAAATAATTCCTCAACTTCCTGCTCTAGGTGGCCCTCCCAGGATCCCTTCCCTCTTCAACCATTCTGTGAAGCCCTCCCCTGCTCCAAGTCTGTTCATCCTCTACCAGCCACAATGTCACCTGCAGTATTCAGCTGCCCACACCTCACCAAAAAGCCCTCCTGAAGTGGAGACAGTAGATCCATGGTCCTTTTCACTCAGTCTCAACTCACACAGCCTAGCAGAGTGGAACACATTATAACTAGCTGTGGTTAGTTAACTGATGCACATTTAAAAAGAAGCATCCTGAAGACCAGAAGACTTCTAAAACTCTCATCATACCTGCTTTTCACTTAGAGTCACTGACTGCTCTGTGGAAACGTGCAAGCCCACAGCATTCTCACCAAAGTCAAAATCCCAGTGAGAAGTCTCACTTCTGGAACATTTATTACCTGCACTCTCCAATGCAATTCCCAAATCATTATGTCACTGCTTAAATAGCAACTTGGGAGACCAACAATTGGGTTTTTTTTCACAGAGGTTTAGCAGCACTTCCTGAAACATTTTTGAGTTCTCTCTGGGAGAAACTACCATCCAGGAGAAAACCTGCATTGTTCCCTCTAGCAGCGCATGAGGAAGCAGAATGTTCCTCTGACCAAACCAATCCTGCAGATAACCACTATCACCAGCTCCTTGCAAGTAATCTCTTGTGTGAGAAACAAGTTTTCCACCCAATTTCTCTATTTTCAGGCAAGTATATCTCCTGTAGGAGAGATCTGCAGTCCATTAGACCACTTGGTAGACTGCCCCTCCAAATCCCTATAAGGGCTTATTATCACTGAGCCCTCAAGGAGCAGATGTGGCAACAGACAGAAATGCAGAGGTGTAGAAAGTTCTCTCTGCCTGTTTGACACTTCGAACCCTGTAATGTGGTTGCAAGGGCTTAAGTTCCTCCTGAACTTCATGTGATGAGCTAGATGGCTGTGAGCAGTTCAGGCAACTCAAAGCTGTCATAAATCAGCAAGTCAACAACACTTGCCCAAGGCTGCCACCGTGGCTCCTCACAGAAAATACTCTGTTCTTTTGATTATCGTCTTAGCGATTAGAAGTACCTATTATGGACCAGCACCCCATTGTGTTACTCACAGGAAAGCACAAAAGCACAGATGTGTGTGAGGAAATGGAAGTATTATTCTAGTGCATCACACAGCTCAGGCTTCATGACAACACCAAAATCTCAATAGGTTTTGGTTTTGTGCTTTCATAAACAAAACCCAGTGATTACTGCATGTGGTAAAAAGCAAACTCCAATCATGTCCTTTCAGACTCATCACCACCACAAAGTGCTAATTAATTTCTCAATCATTATGAAGCAAGGCTGTTGCTCCATTGTGTCAGAACAGAAAACTCAGCCAAAGCCACCAACTATGCATTGCAAAGGGGCTGATTTCCACCGAGACCTGAAACCAGCCTCCATGGCTTGAGTGTGTGTGAGCACACAGTCAGATCCCTGTGCATGCCGATGATGCCGTCCATCACTTGCAAACATAGGCATTAAGGATCCCGAATGCACCTGCACAAAGCTACTGAAATAAAAAAACAGACACTGGAGAAAAAAAGGCCCAAAAAGCTGACAGGGGGCACTCCTCCAAAATGGCTGCAAATTTCTGGTGCACCTGAGTATTAACCACTGGTAGTACAAGAGCTACAAGTGGACAAGTTTTCACAGACACACACGCACACACACACATACACACACACTCTCTCTCTCTCTCTCTTCCTTGGCCAATTTCTTCTCGTGGAGGAAAAAAAGTCTGACAAGATTCAACACCAAAACTTTCTCCCTGTAACAATTTTGCTGCATGCAATTTCCTCCTCCTGACCTACACATGCACAACAGGTTAGCAGCACTAAAAATTCCTACATTGAGCCTCACTATGATTTTATCCTTCTGTAATGGCATGGGCCTGAGTTAATGTTAAGTGGGATGGGGCAGCAGGGAAAGAGCATGCCAGGGTTAAGATGGAGCATTTAGTAGCAATTAGCAATTATGCACAGTACAAAAATAGCAACAATAAAAAAAAACCAAGAGGTTACACTAGAAATAAAACCATTAAGGGAAATAAATTTAACAGTTTAGCCAATTAGCATTTTTCTAAGAAAGGCAAACTTTCTGTTGCTGTTGTTAAGCAAATGGGGAAGAAAAAACCAGAAAATCTTATGGGAAATATTAACTTCACAGTAGCAATGTCTCTGTGAGTGTTTTTCTAACAAAAGACAGAGCCACTGTCCCACTTTTTTGCGACCCTCTCTGCAGTTTCAGGGAGAACTGCAATATTTAGAATATTTAGTTCGACATTATCGTAAACTAGAATATGGCTCTATTTATGTGACAAGTTGACAACATACAATTTCATGCTTGTTGAACTGATCTGTGTTATATATTCCCTGTGAATATTATGAAGCCTCACCATTATAAATATGAAACAGTATACACTTATTCAAAATAACTCCAGCAGTAGCAATTTATAGCTCAGTTGTTTGTGTGCTTATGAAGTCCAAATGCCACCTTAAGAAGCTGCATCTCACTAAAACAGATGTGGAGTGTGACTGTGACCAAAGTGGATTTAAGATGACCTCTGTGAAAGGAGGCTATTACATTTTTGTCTGTATGGCAGCTGACACCAGTTTGTATTTAGATACGTAGCCAGTGGGAACACAGTGTAACACAGTGTCCTCAAGGGCTGGTTGTAACACAGGCCAAGACATTTGTCTAATGACCTAATTAGCTCACTACTGTTCTTGTGAGTGTTAGTCTTTCCTCTTGAAAAAAGGAGAGGTGCTCATCAGAGCAGAGACATGGTGAGTATCTCAAGTCACAGCTGCTCCAGGTGGAGTATCTCCTTAATGGGACTGCAAAGGGGATCAGTAGCATTTTCTTGATCGTGCGTCTTGGTGGCCTCATATATCAAACAATAAGCTCTCAAGGCAATTGTCTTTTGCTCATCTGGGACTTCTTTCCTGCCTGCAGGTTTCAGCCAACACGCAAGGTTCTTGAATTAAACCAGAGACACGTTTAGACGGTTTGTAGTTAGTTCAAGTGGGAAAGAAAAGGGAGCAGCAGCACACCTTGCTCACACTAGATACAGAGCATTTGCATAAACTCTTCCCAATCACATAGCAGCTGGTTTGAGTAAAACAAATTTCACTTACTGCTTGAGCCTTTTTAAATGTCAGCGTAGCTAGTCATAGATTATAGTTTACATACATCATGCCCACAGAGAGAACGTCATTGTGCTAGTCTCCTATTTAGTAGATGCAGAAACCTGAGCCAGGCCAGAAACACTGGCAAAGGTAACACATTCAAACACACAAGAAACGTGACATTGCTCCATTAGGAGTATAAAACCCTGGCACTTTCACCGAGACTCTGCTATTATCTTTCCCTGCCACTGAGGGTCTTTCTCCTAGTCTCACAAGCAGTTTTTACGACACATTGTTACCTTTTATTGTTCTTATAAAGTTTCCTATCCCAAATCTGCATCTTTCGCCTTTTATGTTTATTGTTTTATTAAGCCTACAATGCTGTCTGCTTCCCTACTAAATCTATCCCATAACCACATACTGTACATTCATTTCTCTAGGACCTCAGTAGCTCTTATCTGTTTGCTTTTATGATCTCTTATGAACTGCTAGGAATAGCAATTTGCAGCGTTGTTTGTAAAGTCATCTCAGCCTAAACTCAGCCTTCCTCTTTTCTGTCATAGAGCGATACTCTCTGCAGTGAAAGCCCATTTCCCATTGAAGCATTTCATTACTATGACAGGGCCAGAGGGACACGAGTTCCCAAGTACCCTACGTGTGCTTATCATAGAAAACATTCAATGTGTATGAATCTGAATTTAAAAAAAACCTACTACTCAGAGCACAAAACTACATGTTGATATGAGATGGTCCCGTGCTACCTTCACATTCATGGATATGCTGCCCACTCTATGTTAATGCCCAGAGCTATTTAGTTCATGTTCTCTGAGGCCTCAGACATGCTGCTATGCCATTCACATAATCTCAGTTCTTTTAAGCACTTTGCTAAGCTTTATTCTGCCATTATACCATCTAGAACATTAAACACAATGTTTAAGTTCTATGTTAAATCACAATCAGTTCCTATTAACTGTTCCAAGCTCTTCATTTTTATCAACAGTTACTTTATTAAATCCTTAATAATATAGATGGAATAGTTAGTTAATTTGTGTGTTGAGCCATGGATGTTAATTTGTAAACATAATAACATACTGCAATCATTTGCATAATAGCATTTTAATCTTTTTAGTAAAAGCTGTAATTCCCTACAAAGTACGCTGCAGTAGAAACTAAGTGACTATTGGTAATAATAAAAAAGGCCTTAAAATTCTGATCCTATTATAGTGTTGGAACATACCCAAACTGCTACCATAATCTCTGAAATGTTACTGTTCTCTGATTTAGGTGTCTGTGTCAAGAATAAAAATGAAGTATAACTGGTAGCAGTAGACTATTTCCTAAATGTAATTTAGTATTCACTAAGCACCAGCACTTTGCAAATAGCTCTGAGGCTTTCCTTCAAAGTTCAGAGCTCTAGTTATGCATATTGTGTGAGGTACACCATGCAGCTCACCTCCAGCCTCAGTTGTGCTGAATAGATGGCTATGATAAATCATGCTGATTTGGCACTGAAGGGCATCAGCCATCAAGGATTTGACTACTATGTCTTTTTTTCCCTGAGATTATATCTCCTTGAACTGCCTGCCCTGGGCTACTAGTTTTGGAGAAAATTAAAAAGTGGAAAAAATGCTAGGGGAGGCCAGTACAGAAAGTCTATATGGCTCAGCTCTCTGGAAACCCATTAACACCAGTCACAAGACTGGCAAAGAAAACATTGGTGGTTGTTTAAAAATCAGGCCAAGCCATTTTACGCAAGATCTGGTAATTCATTAATCAATCTGGCTGCAAACCTGGAATAAATAACCTGAAAGAAACTGGCAGCACCACAGAACATGAGAGAGTTGATAATCTGAACCACTGCAAATTACCCTGGTGATGTTTAAAGCTCCCCTCTACCCTCATCATCTTCCTGATGCAAACCCTTCCAAATAAGTAAGAAATCATTTATCTTCATGAATTTCCCTGCTGCCAGAGGCAAGACAGTATGCATTTCATTGTGCATCTCTTTCTCTCCCCACATTCTCGTTGCTTGTAATACAGCATTTTTGGCAGCCTACAATAAAACATAGTGGCCTATTTAGGCTTTCCAAATGCACGGCACATAGCATGGTCTTGAAAAGTAACCTGGGCTACACCTACTGCAAAACAATTAAAAATAAAGCTATCAAATATGTTGTGCATCTCTCTGGAATACTGAATTATGTAAATAAATCAAATTCACAGAAGGGCAAGCAATTTGGGTTTTCTGAAGTGTTTTTAAAGACTAAAAAAAGTGGTTTGCCAAGCATGAGAATATCACACAAATCTTCATGATTTTACAGAAGTTCATTATACTTTAACAGGTTACTGCCTATCTATGGGCTGCATTTTCTCTTGACATCGGTTATTTGTAAGCAATGCCAACAAAGAGAGGTATCCACCACAGATATCTTCTCTCTCCATAATGCTAGGCATGGGTCATAAATAATTTTATGTATGACTAATCTTACATGACTGGGTATGGTATATTTGAAGAAGCCTCAGGGGACAACAGTTTTTGCAAACAAAAAGCCTTCTCACTTGTGCCACATTAAGTTGTACAGTTGTTCACATTTTCACATAGTATTGGTTTTGAGAATAAAAAACTAATCATTCTGATTTTCTAAAAGTAGCCAACTCAAATTTTTACAAATACAATTTTTTAAAGTCTAGTTCTGCACAAAAGCAAATAATGAAAGTGAATGATTCTGTGAACCATCTAAATAACTGGTGTCTTGGGTGACTTGTTAACTATTTACTTGCATGAACTTGTGTCAATAGACAGTGCCCCGAGGGGCAAGAACTTCTTCATTTTATCTTTCCAGTAGTCAGAACAATGGGCAAAGACAGGTGAAAAACAGAAGCGATCAAGCTGTGAATAGAAAGAAATCAACTAATTCATAATATGCATACGCATACACATTGATAAGAATGTGTATTCATGCTGGGGCAGAAGGTATAGATTGATTCAGCACTAGTATCTGGCAGGTGAGTAGAATAACACAGCAATGAATCAGGTGTGTCTACAAGATACTGGTGTGTTTTCATACTAGGTGAAGGCCAATATCTCATCACACCTAAGTGGGTAAGAGCAGGGATTTATACTCAACAGTTAAATACTATCTAAACTAATTGCACCTTTATCTCACTTGGCTCCTGGTTGCTACCATAACTATTAATAATTTCTAGTCCGTGAGATTCCAGTGCTACTGCTTGTGGGTGCTCAGCTCAAGAAAACTTCCAGTAACATGATTTGCAGAAAGACTAAAAATTCGCTTTCTGACATACAAGCCTTTCTTTAAAAAAAGTGCACCAGCTTGAGACATCCAGGAACTTTGTAAAGGGCTTTTGAACACCAGCCCTCACCTAGACAATGCCACGTGTACTGCATTAATACCTCAAAGGAGAGTGCGCTTCATTCAGCGTTTGATTTGGCAATTAGCACTGTACAGCTCGTGCAACTAACATTGCTCTTGTACTCTCCAACATTTGTTTGTCTTTCTGGTTCTTTCCCTTCCACCCCAAACAGACTGTATTTCTATTTTTTTTATGACAGGGCCCTATCTGGAAGCTTAAGTTAGATAAAACATACTACTTCCATGATGACATGAGACGTAAAAATGGAGAAAAAAAAAAGAAAAAAAAAGAAAAAAGTTTTTAAAAAAGATTATTTTCTTTAAAAAGAAAAGCCAGTGCAGCTCAATATGGAAAAATCTAGAGATTACCAAATGGGAAACTGCACAAAACTTCCATTCTCTCAGCCAAAACAAATAGTTCCTCGCAGAGTATGTGAGATAGTCTCTAGAGGAAGAAGACATCTTCTTCTGTTCTTGAGCACCCCCAGTTGTCACATTACAGAGCGGCAGAGGCAAGAAATAGTGCAAGGTATCCAGCTGCACGATGGAGAATGGGGACAGGGTTAATGTACGGGAGGAGAAAATAACTGTTTCGTTCCCATCTTCCTAGGCCAAGCAACCAAGAAATGTAAATATGACACACTATGAAGCTGAAAATAGTCTAATTTTGCTCTGCAGTATTGCAAAATGCTATTAAAGCACAATTTGTCCCTACAGGTAAGTGTGGGCCAAGCTGTGCTGTCAGAGACAGTGATGCAGCCTGCAACTGAAGCTGATGAGTGCAAGAAAATCCAGGCATCTGCAAAGAGGACAACAGAATTTGCCCGTTAGGAAAGAAGCAGTGCATTTAATTTGAAACTATTCTTTCTGACCTATTAGTTGCTGCCTAGATGCATTCCCCCAGCTGCGTACCACTTACTCCTCACACTGAGGCTGCTCTTCCTCAGACACACCCAGATGTGCCTGTGAGAGGTTACACATAATGACCAGTACCTCGTGTCACCATCTCACAATGAGGTTAAGTACAAGCCTATCTGGTTGTCCTGTTGTTTGCAACACGCTTTGATTTTCAGAACGGGAATTGTCTCATATAGAAAGTGACAATTCCTATACGAGGTGTGTAGGGGAATCATCACTACCTACCCGAGACAATTTTGTACTCATCAGCTGTGGCCACCAGTCCAGACAGGCAGTTACACACAGGGCAAGCAGCGAGCCTGTGGTCAAGTTCCACTGGTTTTACCAGAACAATTTGTGTGCTTAGAGTTGGTAGATGCTTAGTTATATCACTTATCCAGAACTTACATTTTAAAAGTCTGCATCTTCAACTGATTTTTCCAAGAGGAAATTGCCTCTGCATTTCACTTCTGATGAACGAGGAAAAATATATCTCCTCAGATATAAAAAAGGCAAAGCCACTGCCTACCACACTAGCTGAAAATGTGTCCCCTGCCCCACCCCCCCTTCCCTGGCCACCGACCATCCAAACTGCACAGCAACAGGCTGTAGGTACCCTGCCCCAGGCGGTACAACTGTAAATCCTGAACAAGACGGGGGTTTGGCAACTTTGTAAAACAAGGTGCAAAACATACAACTAATGGAAAAAGAGGGCCTAAGCACAGGGCTTAGCAGGGCTAATTCCATTTTGATTTGAATAAAACTAATTCCAAGTTACTTGGGTATAAATAATAGAAACTGAACCGAGAGGACCGGTTTCTGCTATCAGTTTATACTGGTATAAATCCAGACTAACTTCATCTGCATCAGGGAGATCCCCATGGGTTTAGAGCTGTACATAAAAAAGAATTTCATTCAGGACATCTTAGGTAAGCATTTTACTATACCATTTCAGTTAAACTTTTCCAGTCTTTAAACTCCACTGTGATAATTCGGGGCTTCCCCAAGCCAATGGTCCAGTTGTACTTCCTGGAGCTACAGTACCTGCCACACGAGAGGCAGCAACCGTAGCTTGCACAAGGTCTTCTTGCCAGCTAATGAATTTATTGTGCAATTTCCCAGTCAATGGAAGATCTATGACATGTCCTATCATCAAGGAAGGAAGGACGTTAGGGTTCAGGAGCAGCACAGCTGCCCCATAACGATGGGGCAGAGAATCACAAAGGCCTTACACAACAAAAGAAAGACCAGAGACAGAGATAAAGAGACCATAACCCTCCTCTTGCACACCCTGATTCTTGAGTCAGTATTTTAAATAAAACATTTAAACCTCTCCTACTACCCTTCAACTTTTAAGACTGCTCTCCTTCGAGAGGTATCTGAAACATCCCAAACAATGCTCTTGAGATACTGATAGTCTTCACTACCTGCTCTGTCACATCCACCCTTTTTCTTCCTTATACATAACTACGAGGTCCTCTCAATTTGTGTGCATATTGTTTTACGCAGTAATGCTCTGAGTGGTAAAAACCTTCACTAGAAATGCCCCAGCTCCAGCTAACCATCAGCTACCTGCTGTGCTGCACTCCGCTTCTTGCCAGGGAATGCAAGTGGAAGACAACAAGCACATTTTGACTTTTTTTTTCCTTTGTAACTGACAACTGTGCAACTCCTTGCCATGACACCAACGGGCAGTGCTCTCTAGGCACTTTAGTTGTTTCCTTTAAAAAATCAAAAGTTCCATTTAATTTCTTTCAAGACTTTTTCCCCCTTTCTCCAGATTGCAGGTCTAGTTTTGATCACAAGTATTAAAGGTGCCAGTCAAAACCTGCAACACACATCACCACTTCTTCTGTCTCTTAACAGGGAAAAAATAGTAAAACCATTGTTGATCAGGCTAAAAAAAAAAAAAAAGCAGGGACTCTGCAACACGCATTTAGATCACCTTGCCTTACCTCAAATATATTGGCGGGTTCATTGCTGTACTGATTGGAGATGATCTCTGACTGGTCGCTGTACCACTTGAGTCCCCCCAGAAAGCTGTCTGCGTCTAGGTCGTTTACATCTAGTTCGGAGAGGTCAAGTTCTGGGAGATCTGGGCAAAGAGGCTGGTCTTCGCCAACCAGAGCAGCACACTGCAGGAAACAGCAACACAGAAATAGTTTCATTAATTACCAGGAATCTATTAACTTTAATATCATGTGATAAGAATTAAGCCTCGATTAAGCTGTGGCACAGGGTCACTAGAATTGAATTTGTTTTCTGGAAAAAACCCCGCTAAGCATTTCAACATTGTTAGCTCTACACAGGTATGCAAAGGGGAGGGGGAAACAGGAGGGCATAAGCTGCCTTCTCTATCTCATCTCCATCCCAGGGCAGTAACTTTTCTTCACCCTGTAGTCTTGATAACAACCGTGTTCAAAGCTTTATTAAATCCAACAGCAGAGGCCAAAGCATGGCCTTATTCTCCTGTTTCAGAGCAAACCAATGCAGGTAGAAGTTACAGATGAATACCTCTGGGCAAGGTCTGTCACTCATTTCCTGATGCATTCAGGTTAAAGAGGCACAGCCTGTTACAGCCTTCAGCCCTGGAGGCTAGCTCAAGCTGAAGATAGTCACACTTCTAGAGATCATCACCATAATCCTGGAGGTCAGTCATGATGGTGACCACCATATGGGCATGAAATAGTACAGGTCAGTGATGCTGCTGTGCTCTTTCCCCAATGCACCCAATGATGCACAGACCACAGCCACTTAGTTACATGTCAAGGTCTTGGCAACTGAAGTGTGCTCTGAAATATCCCTATATTCACTTTTGAGTGCTAGGCATAGCTCATGCAGCCTTTCACCTGCTTTGTGTGAACACATATACTGTCCCAGTCAGCTTCCTAAATGTCCCCAGACAGCAGCTGCAGTGAAGGAACCAAATGGGTTTTCCTCCTCTGGCAGCCTCTGACTCAGTAATTCTAATGCAGAGGGTCTGCAAAACATTTTGGTTGAGATAGTAAACAAAGTCCAGCCTGCATGGATCCTCTTCAGTAGTGCAAGATGTTTTTGTCTTCATGACTTATGAAGAGAATAGTGATAAATACAATTAAATTGTGAATAAGTGTCCTTTTGTATGCTAGTATGAAGCTAGATAGGGTATTGACTGACCTACTAAGCAAGAAAAAATTAATAGCACACATCCACTTTAGCACAGCAATTGAAATGTTAGAGTATCCACCAAAACCATTTCCTAATTATGGAAAACACATAGTAACAGCTTGGCAAATAGTGGAGTCCCATCCGTCAATGCTGCTCAATGAAGCAATTCCTCCTGCACTGTACCACCTACCCTTGTAACTCACCTCTGAACATCTACGTTGATATGGGTATACTGCAAAACACACGTAAAGCTGCGAAGGCACCAGGCGCTGAATGATCAAAAGTCATTTAAGGTCAACTGAGTCTAAGGGCTTCCACCCTGAGTATTTCTAGCATTGTGTTATGGATGGCCAACAGCAGGTCCTCCTCAACTCCTGTCAGTTGACCGGACAGTTTGAATGATTTCCCAATTTCTGTTTGGACTGAAGTCAACCCAGACAGTGCCACTTTCTGAAGAGAGATGTCTGTAGGGCACTAACACAGTGTCCACGGACGTAAATTAGTACCAGTTATGGCACTCTCACAAGGACCGCCTTTTACAATAATGCAAGGGAGAGCTGCTGAAGGTGCATTTCATTGAGGTTTTAGTCCCTGGGAATCTTAGTGTGTCTGCAGTGTGCGGGCTGGATGCAGCAGCACAGCCACGAGCAGAGATTTTGTCTGTTGGCACAAAGACTGGGTGCAGCTGGTGCGAGATATAATTTACCAGACAACTTCTACGTCTACCAGGACACTACGAGATAATCACGGAATAGGCCAAGGGGCAAGGGAGCTGAGAGGCTGCAAAATGAGGCTCTGAAATAGCAGTTGCTTTTCTTCCTATTGTTTAAGGGGCTGTAGAACTTGTCAAAACCTCACTTAAGTAATTTTCACTGCACGCAATTTTTTATCATTATTTTGGTCATAGGAAAAAAAAGCCCAAAGAAAAAAATTAAAAAGTTCCCTCTTCTTCAGTGTGAGACAACCTTCCAGCAGCAATCTTATAATGCAGAGATGACCTTTTTTGACGCTTGGCCGAAATCTCTGATCTCATTAAAGGATAATCTAGTTTTTGACTGAAAAGGTAGATTCTCAGCATCATTCTCAGATTTGTGTTGTGGAGGTCAGTAGCTTATAACTGATGCCATAGACTTCTGAAGTATCCTGCTGATCTGTTACTGCTTTTGTTTGTAAAAATAGCTTCACTCTGTGAACCACCTACTTAAACATGTTTACTCTTGGTAATCTCTATTTTTAAGTTCCTACAGTGGGCTTTTGAAGCAACATAAACAATTGTATTTAAAAAAATATATCCTGCTCATCGCAGCTTTCATTTGCCTATAGTGACTGCAATGTCACCTAAAAAAAATGTAATTGCTGAAATGAAGAATATATGCTCTTGCCAGTGTTGACATGATAACAAAATCAATGTTTCTGAATATGACATTATGCTTCTAATCTGAGACACATTAGTAGCAAGTGTTCCTGTTATTAATTTATATTTGGCCTTTGGATGATGCCAGATTTAACACTCCAAGTCCTAAAACTGTCCTCATCTGACACGCTGATATTTACTGTTTGCCTATACATCTGTAACAGGTGCACCTGCATTGCTAGAATACACTTTACTATCTTCCCATCGTTATTTGATATGATAGTTATTCCATAACTATAGCTTTAATTTTATAGTAACATTTAGGAGGGTAAAATAGTCACTAAACACAAAAGGCTAATTACTGTGCGTTATTTTACTCCACCAGACTTTTCCTCTCTTAGTTCAGGTGAAAACAATAAATTAGCTTAACTGCACTGATGATAATTATTCATTATAATTAAGTATAATTCTCCATTAACCTTTTGGATGTTTTTGTGCCTTTGAAGGTAAATTAAGAAAAAAGAAAAAAAAAAAAAAGAAAAGAAAAGATTGGACTTGTGCCATATCAATTATATTAATGAAAAAATAATCAGTGTTTTATTTTTAACAAGTTTTTCAAACAGCCAAGGGGATGAACCCAGGAAAGAAAGACTTGACAGAACGTGTGTCATGTGGATTCTCTCTATCAATCTTTGCAACCCTACTGTACATCACCTTCATTAAGCTGTGAAGCACTGGGGACGCTGATCAGCTACAGTGATGCAGGCCTTTATTAAGCAACACGCCGTCCTGTCATTATGTGAGCAAGAATATAATACTTAAAAAAATGAAAGCTGCTGCCAGTACCTGCCGCCTGCGATATTTTAAATCAGTAAAGGTGATTCCCTGAGCCCAAGCAGCATGCAGACGCTACTGTATTGCTATGGGAAGTGCAATGCAGGAGCACGTTGGTAAAATCCTACCCACAGTTAATCCATCCCCCACACAATTAATATTAAGAACAAACCTTTTTTTTTTTTTTGCTCCACACTATGAAAAAGTCATTGACATAAATTATCTATTCTGTTACTAGCTTGAAATTACTGCAGGAACTCTAGTGATTAAAATAAATCTTCAGTACTTCCACATAAGCTGGTTCCTCAATCAGCTCCTAGCAGCATTAGGAATAATACATGATGGAAAAATGAAGCGACGGCAGCTGAGACCCATGCTACAAGCCAGACAACAACCCACAGGATACTCCAGCTACTCAGAAACAATTAGGACTTTGGAGCCAGAAAGTCATCCACTTACAGCCTTGACTCATAATAGCTACAGGACATATGAATTATCCATATCTATTCCACTTTACCAAGAAATCAAAACAAGATAAGAGCAATTACAATATGCAAACAGAAATCAGCAGATACAATGGCAAGCTACAAATATTTAAAACACGACAAAAAGATTTAAGAATCCACAAGCACGCTCCAACAGATGGGAAAAATATACTGGAGAACACAGCAACATTTTTATTTTAGGTGGGTAGCTCTCTATGGCATGAACACCTTACTTAAGAAGCATCGCCTGTTTTTCCCTCCCCTGTTGCCCGAGGGGAGCATTTTAAGCACTTATTCCAAGCTGGCAGCCAGAGGGTTAGTTCCTTTGAGCAGGTCTGTATTTGGGATTCCTCTCCATGGGGTCCAAAGAAAGTTTGCCTCACTTCACAAGTTGCCCAAACTTTCAGGTAACGCTCCATTTTGCCGAATGCAAACATGCAGAAATCCTCAAACCTCACTTTATACTCCAGAGATTACCAGAGAGCTGCTTGCATTTTTTTTTCCCCTTTATGAATTGTAGCCAGCAGAAGCTGTGGATTTGATGTATTGCCGTCTATTTTTACACAAGCAGCAGCGTTGGCGGCAGCAGCAGCAGCAGTTCACACAGTCCTGCATAAACTCTATTCTCATGGTTCATCCTGTTGTCTCTGTTGTACAGTGGGATTTAACCATTTGTTGGACTACTCTGATTGACTGAGAACCCTGCTCTACGGGACATTAGCTACAGCGTCATTATTCCAACACCACAAGAAGCAGGGAAACGTCTCCTTCCAGAAATCTCTTTTAAAAGCATCTAAAGCCAAACAACAGGGCATTCATTCTTGTGTGTGTGTTTGAATTCTGCAGCTGATAAACAAGGAAAAAACCTTTGACAGAGCACAGTGAAACAAGCAATTAAAATATGCAGCCGTTGGTTAATTTCAACTTCTTTTTTTTTTCTTCTTTAAATGTTAAGCTTATTGTAAATAAACATGGCATTTTTCCAACCAGGCCACTAAACACCACTAGAAAGACTTCAGACACCGATTCATATCAATATCTTGGAGCATAAATATTGCATATGACAGGAAAGCAAGCCAGAGGCACATGAAAATAGTTTCCAACTGCAGGAGATACTGATGACAGGAGCTCAGCTTTGATTTGCTCAAGGCATCGCAGAGTAACCTTAAAATAGCAAACTTACTGGAGTCAAGATAAGATTGGGACTTGTTTGCAAAGTATGCCGCCTCGGCCGCCCTGCCGGCCCCCCGACCAGCTCCCCGTGCCCGCCGCCCACCGCACACCCCTCACCTCCAGATCACTCCATACAGAGTCCTGGTTGCACATGTCCCACGCCATCCAGCTGCGGAGCGACGGCAGGAAAGCTGGCAAACTACGGTCCAGAGGCAGGCAGGCAGGCAGCAGACACTCATGCAAGCAACGAGACCCTCTCTGAGAGTGAACCGAAGGCACCTGTCTTACTACTGTTCCCTGTCACATGACAAAGCTATTAAAAAGTAGGCTGGGCTGTCACTCATCAGCCTTCTGCTGCCGCTGCTCCGGCCCTGACGTCACCCAGGGGCAGACCCAGCCTGAAGTGAAGTAAATCTTCGCGAAACCCGCTCAGACCTCGGCGGCCGCAGCACCACACTGTGATTCAAGGCAGATTTCCACGCCACACCCCCGAAACTCCACTCCTGCCGTAGAATAGCTCCCATTCCAACCCACCTTTTTTTATTTCTTGGCTTGCTTTCTTTTTCTTCTTCCCCACCCCCAAGCAAACAACAGGCAGAGCTGTGTTTATTATAAAGAAAAAGTGAAGTAACTCCAAGCCGAGCTACAGCCTGCGTGCTCTGAATAGCCCCAGCCCAACCTTCGCAGCGCCCGTGCCGGCTCCCGGAGCTCTTTCCTTTGGAGACGCTTTCCCGAGTTCGGTAGAAGTTACAACACCTTCAAACATTTTTTTTTCACTCGGGGATTTTGCACCTTGCCAAGTGTTGTGGTTATCTTAATGGTTTCTCATTGATAATTGCTACTCAAGTTAGTTTTTCCACACTAAATGCATCAGCAAATTTCCTTCCCCCCCCAGCATTTTCCAGGAATGGAGTAAGCATCTATAAAAAACATTCATACAGTTATCTCACCTGCTACAAGGAGGGAACCTGATCCTGTTCCCAGCTACATTACAGTATTTCTCAGCTGCTCTTTAATTGCTTCTCTGTCTCAGTGTATTCCCCCTAGAAGCCAGGTTTGTTACAAGCAACTGCCTCAGACCTGCCCCAAACTGCTCAGACCCCCATCTGCCTTTTCCTATAAGCATCGCTGCCTCAGGGTGCACTTCCATACAAACACTGTGCACCAGTCCCTCTGACCTGGACCCAGAGTTTCCTCATTGAAAACAAAAAAAAAAACCCCACAACCTCTTGTCATGTGAAAACCCAGTCTCGCTGTTAACAGAAATGCCTCCTCATCGGAGCCTTTCCCAGACAACGGGGGCTGCTGCAGGTGCAACTGGTTTATGATGCCCCTCTGCACTGCATACACAACAAACTCCAGGTCCCAAACCAAACCACAAAGCATCCCCCACAACAGGGAAAAACCCCATAAATAAAGGTCTTGTTTAACTATCCCCACTTGGCTGCTTATTGTCTAAAGTTGCAGGGTTTTTTAATTAGCTGGGTGCAAAGTCTCATGAAATGTAAGCGCTGGCTCCGTCGTGCTGGGCTACCAGTCAAAGTCACAAAACTATAATTGATCATCGTCCTTGTCATGAAATATTCATTTTCATTGTTATTTGCAAACTTGAGTTTTCTAAAGGCTAAATGAATTCAATTATTACACAAGGATATGGCGATTCTGCTGAGAAAAAAATAAATAAAAATAAGCACAATTCTTGAAATAGCCTTTTTCCCGCAGACATTGGAAACTTCATAAATGGTAGGAGGTCTCAGATATATTCTTAGCTTATTTGTGTTCCCTTGTAATTCATTATTGCCAGTCCTGATAAAACACACAGTTTTCCTGGCTTGTGCTTAAGTTGCAAATCATACCACACTGTCATATTTTCACCAAGCACAGATGACAAAAATGGCATTGTTTTTACTTTGCTTAATTAAAAAAAAACATAGCAAAATACTGAATGACTACAGAAAGCCTTTCCTATGAATGATTAAATTAACAGTATTGCTTTGCTCTCAGGATGAAGAAAACCTCATTTCCTACCCAATTATATGCTGATTTAATGATAAAACTGCAGTAAATTATTAAGATCTGGGGCAAAGGTGAGTACCTCTACCCCCCAAACAGTCAACTGTGAAATAATGCTGGGTACCTGCCTGCCTGGAGTGGAGTCGGTTCTTATTAATTATTATCTGTGGATCCATGGCTGGTGGAATATTCTCTTTCAATACCTACTTATAATTGTGTTCATTGACTGTGCCGAATCCATCATCTGATTTTTTTGAAGTTTCATTCACACCTTTTATAGAAATGTATTTACACTGGAACATTTCATATTGCTGTTTTGGATATTTTGACCTGCTCATGTTGTTTCTATTTTCTACCTTTCCACTTCGCTGCTTTCCCTTGAAATTAGCAAGTTAACTGATAAATATAACATGCAACCTTAGTGGTGCTCTCACCATACAAGCTTTAGAGATTGAAGAACTTTCTTAGTGCACTGTAGACAGTGCAAGCAATAGATAATAATAACAGAGTCCCCCACAGCTTTTCTGTGGCCCTGTCCACACCACAGCTTGAACTTCGCTGGCAGTTCCAGCATTACCTGGAAGGGATGCCAAGCACGATTCCAACTACAAAAGGCTGTGAGGTTTCAACGACGGTTCCCCATTGCTTGGGAAGAACTTTATTTTTAAAAATCAAAGCGTCTAACCCCAGCCATAGTATAAATTTACTCACTAGGATCTTTTTTTCACGTTTTAATGTGGTTTTTTGAGTGTAGTGCCTGTAAGAGGAGAAAAGTGAGGAAGTTGCAGTGGTGGTGTAGTTTTGAAACCACGCAGCCTCAGCATATGTAAATGAAGCCTGTGAATCCCAGCCAGCACCTAAGCTGCTCTCCTCAAAGGGAACCTTGTCTTCTCAACATTCCCTAGTAGCTTTAGAAATGCTCTCCCCTTGTGTTTTGACAACACAGGACAATTGCACAAGCACCTTTCCTGGGGCAGTATCTAAGCACACACATGTTATTTGGTTCCATAACACATACAAAGCAAACCCTCTTTCAGCTGGCAAAGTCTGCCAGTCCATTTGACCCAGTTTGCCTCATTGAAATGTCCATCATCAAATCACTTCCTCAATCACTGCACTCCCCCTGTTTTCAGGTTACTCTGTACCTAGTCTCAGCGATTCCCAAATTTTGCCTTTTATTCTTCAAGGGCCATAATTCAAGAAAGCTCTGGCAAGCCTTCCAACAGCATTTGGGCACAAATTCCCAAATCCTGATACTTTTTTTGACAGGACTGGAAAGGTATGGCTGCCTGCAACAACAGAGAACAGAAATCAAAGACCGAAACCTTCAAGCCCTCTTTCTTTGACTTCTTCTCAGAGTCAGCATTCATTTTATCTCTTCCTCCTCTTTTTTCACCCACATTTTCTAACTATGGTCATGTTTTCATTCCCTGCAATTTAGATTTCTCAAAGAAGCTACTGATTTTGGAATCCCCATAATTTTGAAATGCAAATCTTACTCCCTTCATCATGGCACTGAGGAAGAATTTCTTTCCTTGCCCCCAAGACTTGCTGATTTTCAGCAAAGTTTGCTACTTTTACAGTGGAGTAAGGACAACCAAATTTATATATAAAAATAGTGCTGGAGTTTCAGCAAGATGGGGTTTGCAAACCAGATTTCACAGCAGTTCAACCCGTTCTGCTCAACTCTCCAAAAGTGAATGGCCTTACAGCAGATTAGCCAGTGCTGTATATAAAAGACCAAACTGCACTTCAAAGGTGTGTTAGCGTGAACGGTGTTCTATATAAAGTATATGTACCCTATTAATTTTTCATTAGAAATCTTCCTTCTGTATTCCTTGCTTCTTATTTTTGCACAGTCCTGTATTTGTTTTCCAGTCCATTCTCTTTGTTCCACTTCTATCCTATTTGTTTACTGCTTTTTTTTCCTTCTCAGCTTCTTTTCCTTATTTATCCAGTTCATCCTACCCAGAATACGCCCTCAATAGCATAAGCCAGTGAGTCAAACTCCTTGAACTTCTAGGTTCATTGGTGCAGTAATTCTACAATGGAATAAAGCAGCGTGCCCTCTCCGGTTTTGCTAGGGCAGTTATGAACTGAGATGTGGGGGGGTTTAACAGAGGAAACCCCTGATGGTGCTCTGTATCAGCCCTCTGAAAAACTCAAGAGTTCTGGGCCAAATTAATTCCTGGCCCAGCTCTGGGCCACAGGCTGCTGTCTGAGGAGCAGTGTATTTGAGAGTTCAAAATAACTTTCACCAAACAGTGATGTGTTACTGACATTACTGACACCAGGCTGAACTTTGCCACATCTGCCTCCACAGACCGAGGGCTCAAATAAACAGCACTGAATGCCAGGGGAAATCACTTGCTTGTTCACATGCAAATGGACCTGACTGTGAATATTCACTATTACTGAAGATTAGCTGATTATCAGTGTTAGCCAGGCTTGCAGACATGCAACTCTTTGTAACTCTTTGTGCTTGTAATAAAACCTTCCAGGAGTGCCTAAGTGAAGCAGGAGCACAGGTACCCACTACAAGAAATCTTCCTAAATTTTCTAGTAACTCCCTGAATATCTCTCTCTTCACAAGCATATTTCACTTACTCATTATTAAAACAAGAAAAGCAAAGCCACTCCAGCTGATTACATAAAAAATACATTTGTCACTTATTTCCCCCAACATTTGGAGCATATGTTCTCTAGGACCCACATTTGCTATGATTTGCAGGAAAATCCAGCTTGTCAGGCCTGTTAAAAGCAGCATGAACAATGTTTTTCACTCGGGTGTTACTGTTTCACAGAGAGACTAATCTGTAAAAGAGCATCTACATTTAAATTTATTGTCCCTATATGTTTGAGAAACGGAGCCATATAAACACATCAGTTTCCTGGGGAGGCTTTGGTGCTGTTTGAACGCAGATACCCAGGCAAGCCAAGAAGACATATTCCTGTTCTGCAACTTCTTGCGCATTGGCAGAGCAGGCAGGACCACACCAAAATCGCAGACCGTTGCAGATCTTCATCATCTCTCCTTTACTCACCTCACCGCTGATATTTCTTTGGAACAAAAGAAATCATAAAGTTATTTCCTTTCCCTTTCTTTCCACACGTTTCAGTCCCTGGGAAGAGCCCAAAACCTGCTCATGTCGTATTATCAGACTCAGGGAACTGGCTTCTGGCATTCCTGTTCAGTGGCACTCAGAAGCTGTTCCCCCTCCTCTCCCTCTCCCAGACTCACTGGGATACTCAAACCCCTCCTGGGGATGGGCAATTGTCTTCTCCAGCTGCAGACACAAAGGGTAGAACCTGGGGAAGCTTCAGGGATACACCTTGTATTTGTAACTCTGCAGGGTCCTGGAAAACCCCATCCAGATCCTTCTCCTTACCCCTATTACCATCTACCTTGTGCCATCTTCCCTGGGGTATCTCGAGTATTACCCTGGAGCTCTTGTTTCCTGACTCATTCATCATCAATACCAATCTAGGTTTTACCAAATTTTTCTGAGAGGAATCCAAAGAGGATGATCCCAGGAACAACCACCATGGATTTGATATCTTAGGGTACAGAAAAGATTCCCACAAGCAATTTGGTGGGAGGCGAGGGTGTTCCAAAGCTATCGTGCCTTACTGAGGCTGCCACCCAGCTCCCACACAGTGTTTGAGGCTTTGCTTTGCCAACTGCCCATTTAGCCATCAATCCAGGCCCTCCCATCTCAGAGGGAAGCTTTGGTGCTTGGGCTGCCACAGCAGCACAGGAGAGCACACACCCTGCTAGATTCACGCCAAGGCTCATGGTACCTAGTGGAAGAAAAAAATCCCTTAATTCCATAATGTAGCCTACGTGTTCTCTAAAATGGCTGGGAAAGGCGATTGCAGCGAAGCACACACAAGTCTGCAGCACACCACTGGAGAGAACAGTAACCTTAAACACTCTAAAATCAAATCTTGTTTTACACAAAACCTCTATGGTAAAGTCAATGTGAATGAAGCACCTTTGAGTGAAGGAACAGAGGGAAAGGCAGTGGACAGCTTTAGTGCCTCCTAGCAATTTTTTTTAATAAACTAGAGATGACAGACAGCCTTACCGACACATCTCTCATCTTCAAATAAGACTTTCTTCAGACAGAGCTCAGTGTAACCGAGTCAGCCTTTTTTCTTGGGCCTAGCTCTTGGCATTTTTTGTATTAAAACAAAGTATAATGTGGAAATAATTCTGAACTTAAGTCATCTGATCAGATTTTAGTAACACAGGCCACAGATTTGCTCTGCTGCAATTTTAGGCAAACAGAATAAAATTAAGATATCGCGCAAAAGAACTGGAGTTGTTGGGTTGGTTTCTTTTCAAAATCTTCTTATGCACCAAGTCACCCTTCATAGGGTTATGCCTGGCTGTGGAGGAAGGCGAGCTCCTGCAGAGACTGCTGTCAGTGGGCAGTACAATTTCACATAGCAGCCAGCACTTGCTGCTTGGTCTCTGACAGTCCCAGACTGCAGCAAATATCCCCTTCCCCAGCTGTCACAGCCCCTGCACCCCATTTTCCCAAGTCAGCCAAGGACAGGCCAAGAGGAGATGGAGTCACCTCACTGTGACAGTGAACACAGCCTCACACAGACGAAGCTCCTGAAGGATCAGCTTCCCCTGACCTCTTAACTAGTAGTTCCTGCCAGCCAAAATTGAGCCCTGAAGTTATTTTTAGCCAGAACCCTTCATGAATTGCAGTTAACTTGCAATATGCAAACTAGTGACTAGAGCTAGAGGAATCCCTATGGGTTTCGTGGTTCCACTCTCTGCTCAAAAGTCCAATTATTCATTTTTCTTGGAGCTGCAATATTAATCTAAAAAAGTTGCACAAATGGCAAGAGATGTCATCCTCCCTCCATCCCCAATTCAGATAACTGAAATAAAGGAAGATAAGCATTTAGCCCAGGGGTTATTAGCTGTACCAAGTGCAGCTGTAAACCTTTGGAGGCTGACCCTACTCCAGCGAAGCTTCTGACAAGAAATCTGCCAGTACTTCCACCTTTGACTCAGGGCCAAATGAACCAGTGCAGAGATGGAATGGGAGAACTGCTAGCCATAGAAAGATCTGGGCAGAGTTACTACTTTATTTTATTTTATATTTTATTTTATCCAAATCACTTGCCTGCATATCTGCAGAAGAGAATACAGTGAAGTAAAAGGGGCATTGAAGTGGCTGGAAGGGATGACTGCTCTAAATCCTTTGGAAGGGAATGGGAATTTTTAAATGGTTTTAGGCAGACTTTGAATGAGACCTTGTCACTGAAGACGGGACCAAGACAGTTCAAAGCAGAAACTCCTCCACACATTTCCACCTATTTAAAATCTTCATACTATGCAGGCTTCCCCAGCTCTCCCCCGTGAATGGAACAGGGATAAAGCCCTGAGATTGCATCAGGTATCACCATTTTGGACATCTTTATTCCTGAGAAATTTAGTATTTGCTCAACATCCTTTGCCTTGGGGCACTGGTCAGTCTCATAATTATTTTATAAGTGGGTACCAGCGAAGAATCATACCTCCTGCCAAGAACAGCTATGACTGTACTTTCATTACCACGTGCCAATCAACAGATAGGACAAGTTTGCTACTTTCATGTTTGTCCCTAATGGATCTCTACTGTCGTAAAATTCCCCAACAATCTGACACAACTAAATATTATTTGTCGCCTCTGCTCTGTTGAACTTCACATGCAGAAGAGCAAGCCTAGGCAATGCATTTAACCAAAAGGATTGAAAGGACCAGGCAGGATTCACACTGAAACAGAGACTTCTCCTGTCTCTGCAGGACTGCACCTTTCTCTTTTGTCCATTGCAGGGTCCCCTTCCTCTCTGAGGAACAAAGAACTACGTAAAAATAGGAAACTGTCTGAACGGAAGATTATTTTATGTTATGTTGCAAGGTGCCATGCAAAAAAACCCTCTGAAAAAAACAGTAAACCAACACCAAAGAGCACTTCATCATAGTATTATTACCAATTTATTAAACTGAGATTGCATAGACTGGAGAAATGAGTGTGACACATCCCCAGGGGTTTGCTGGAGATAGACCTCCAGCTGTTTCATTCTCACATGCACTCCTGTTTACAAAGACATGGAAAAATGTTTGCACTTCAGTTCAATGCAACACAATTTTACATTGTTTGCAGGTTTTCTTTAAGGCAGGGTAGGAGCGCACACAGCAAGCTGGAGACACACATTTTGGGGAGACCGGGCTACCATCTTCCAGGGAAAGTGGGGGAAACACACGGTGGTTGTTAATTTGTATCCTGGACAATACCATGAATCAAAAGCATCACTGACAATTCTTGCCCAGTAAACATTCTCAATTTCATCTCCTGTAAAAAGGCAAGCAGGCACTAAATAGCAACACATTTTGATTTTCATTTAGCCACTTTAATGATAGGTGATGTTAACGGAAAAGATCATTTATCTTCAGATTTATTTTACACGAGATAAAAGGCCTTGCCAATTTTTTAAAATTCATTTACGCAAGTGAATAAATCTTCCGAAACAATAAGTGGGAAAGTCATATTTCTTTAACTTTGCTAAAATCTGAAAATGCTGATCTTAGGAGTGAAATAGACGGCACTGGCATTTTAATGAAGAATATAAAGACTCTTCTAAATAAGAGTCACAGCTTTACTTCAGAAGAAATTTCTCCAATTCGGAGAACAGAGAACCTTTTTTATGCATTTTGTCAAAAATCTCTGACAAATCAGGAGAGACAAGTGCAATTTTTATATCACCTTCATTTTTAGATCAGTCCCAATGTGAAGGCCACCTAAAAATAGACCGAGCCTAACCTTTCAAATATCTATACTGCTGCATACCAGAAATGCAAGCTTCCAGTGCCTCTCATGGCCCTCAGAGCCTTGAGCTGTGCCTGTCTCCTCTTCTAGTACATTATCCAGTGTTGCATATCACGCCCAGGTACGAGGCAACTTGCAATGTGCAGCACGTTGCAATATGTGATACGTGTTCATTCGGGACATGCAGCAAGATCATCAAAACCAGCCTTCCCTTTTGGCTGTTTGAGTTTGCCACAAAAAGGACACCAGCAGCTTTGAACATAGTGAGGATGTGAAAATGAAGCTGTGTCGGCTGTCCCAGCAGCTCTGCTCAGAAGAAGCGAGCTGTCTGGTTTGCAACATACCACTCTTCAAAATATGAAGGGGAACAATAAGCTCTTTTGTCTTATTGTTTGCTACAGCACTTGCAGACACACCTGTTTAAAGATGAGACTTTCCAACAGTGCACTGAGCTCTGAGGGACTGGTGTAGAATTACAAGACAACAGAATACACAGTAACTATTTCTTTGCATTGCACTTTCTAAATTCTGATTCTCCTCGGCCTTAACATTACAGGTCAAATTCATCCCAAACACAATCCCAGCAACTTCAGGTCAGTGGTACCTGAAAAATCAATAGCATTTAAGCTGATGAAGTTATAACAAGGGTGATTTTGGCCCAGGCTGTACAAACACTTTTATTGTATGTATTTCTCACTGGGTATTATGCTTCAGTGAATGTATTTCCATGATCTCCACTGCTAAACGCTCTGCTTAGCAGGTTCTGAAGCCACACGAGGAGCTGGAACTGGAGAAATCCGTACTAAACCAGGTTGTGGGGCTGCCCTGGAAGCTTTGAGCGACTGTCACTTTTGCTTACATGAAATAGAAAATCACCCTTGTATCAGTCGTTAGCTAGCCATTCCTAGCAGGAATGATCTTGAAAGGACTTGCTTTTCTTTGTTTACTGTCAAGCTCTGCTTTGACAGAGTCAGAAGTTTATCAAGGCATTTTACTCTGTCAAAAAGTGAACAAAATAACTTATACTGATCAAACAATGAAACGAAACAGCAACAGACCAAATGAGTTCTTTCAAAGAATTTTGGATGGAAAATGTCTTGCCTGCTGACAGAAAGGCAAGAATAGCAAACAAAGGCATAGGAATAAAAACTATTCAATAAAATATCGATTTCATTATCACCACCTATTCAACTTAATTTTCTTGGCATCCATACCCCTAATGCAGGTTTGTGATAGATCGTACAATCACTTTTTAATTAAGCCCTACTGTGCTTTGTATTAAGAACAAGGCAGTAGACATTATGGCACAATATATCTACCAAAATATTTAATGCTTATCCTTTTCATTTTGGTATTTAAAAGTTGTTCTCTTAGGAGGTGGTATCAGTATTTAACAACATTCTTGACAGCAAGTATAAAAACCAAAAGGCTTCATACTTAATCTAGCCATGTCAAAACTGAAACCCCTTAAAATAATTGCTTTATGAATATATGGTATTTCCATTGCATTATTTTATTATTATCCATCTTTCAACATCTTAAGATGCAAAACTTGTTCCCTCTCCTACATACTGATGAGATACGAAGTGGTGCGAGGTTAGAAAACTGACACTTGACCAAGACAGTTGAATGGTACATGAAACAGATGTTATCGTGTTACAAGAGATATTTAATGAGAAGCTGTAGAACACTGGATGGAAGCTTCCTGGGGTGGTAGTGTTTTCTCTCGATTTTAGGGCTCTTCTGGTATATCACAGCTCTGCTGCTTGTGATGAGGCAGATCCTGTAAAAGAATAGCAGCTCTTCTTCCAGTAGAGTACTGGCACTTTTCAGAGGGCAACATTCACTTTAATTACTAAAATGTACCCACCACCTTCTTCCAAGGAAGAAAAGACTGTTGTTGCATATATAATGCGGGTTTAGTTTTTAATGCCAGAAATGAATCAGTAAACATAGTTACATTATGGTATACTATTTCTTGTTCTGTACCCATAGTAACCAAATTAATCTCAAGGCGTTGCTGGCATTAATTCAATCTGAACCTCATACTTTAGATTTCACATAGGTGCCTTCATCCTATTCTCTTCTCAACTAATAAAATGTTAATATATGGCAATATATTTATTTCTGGTTCAGTTCAACTTGAGGAGTGCAGTACTTTGCAGAAATCTAATTAATATCAATCATATATTACAAGACTGTGTGGTTTAGTATACAAAACATGGTGCTAGCACATGAGGATGAAACAGATGACTCAAGAATTCATTTCTAGCTATAGCTTCTTTACATCCTGTCTCTAGGATGAGGATGGCCAGTTCCTCCTTACTCTTCAATCTCCATTTAAAAAAAATCCGTAACATACAGTCAAGAACTACGCTAAACATATCACACATATCCTAAAAAAAAAGAGGAAGGAGATCTTGGAACACGAGATACTGATAGCTCCCTCTGTATTACTGTGAGTTAGGCGTGAACTGGCAGTAAGCTGGATGCCACAATGCCCCAGCAGTGCTGTCTTCAGCAACACTCACTCATTTATTCCCAGGAGCATTAGCATCCTCAAGTATTTTGGTGCTTTCAAAATGCCCAGCTATGAGAAATTATTGCACTGAACCATGCCCAGCTTGATCCAACCACTGCCAGAACAATAGGGCCAGATTCTGTCATCCTTATTCACCACGTGCAACAAACAGTCCCATCAGAAGGGTAGAGCTGATGCAAAGAGTTCAGGTGATACTTCTGGACAAGCAAAAGGGAGTGTGTGCGTGAGCTGTGGCTCACCAGGTGAAGATCCCTGCTCTGAAAAGAACCACCATTATGCCAGCACTGCTCTGTATGGAAGCCACACACAGGTTATACAGGTGTAGCAAAGCCTGACTTTGACTTACAAAGATCCCACGTTCTGGCAAAAGTCACAGGGACGTCTGAGCAAGCTCACAGCCTGGTTGAACTGGGAGCCCCATGCGCACCACTGCAAGAAACAGAAGACTCAGCGGGTCCCTCCAGCAGGTACATAACTCAAAGCTGTATGAAGAGATGCACAAGCCCAGAACTTTGCAAAAGGATTCTGACCCATCTCAAACAAGCCTGCACAGCCCAGGACCACATTGTACAGCTGAGGTTCACAGAGCCCTCCTGATGATTTCAGGTTCTGCCTTGGTAACAGAGCAGTAAAGGTCTTAGGATCCCTAGTGTGCCCCTGGGCATTCACACAGGGCTTCCACTGGCCTTGAGCACTGCTTGTAAACTGCAGCCAAGGGCATAATATAGTCCTTCACTTTTACCAACTGCTGCAGAATAAGAATTCCTAGAATGGCTCAAAGACATACCAGTTCAAATCTGAGTACTCTCAGACTTCTTCTTTTCTATTCCAAATTATGTGCTTTGCGAGCTTCAAAAAAACAGATGGAAAATACGTCCCTAAATGTGTACCCTTGTGATCATTCCAAAAGGAAAGCAGCACCAAGTAGTTTAAAAGGTTTGCTAGAAAAAGTCTTTTCCATATCATGCAAATAGCAGACCAAAATAACTGCTAGGCAATTGATATACATACAAATATTGGTTATTTTAAACAGTAATTTGTTATTGAGGACATCTCACTGAAATATTATAATATTCAATTTCCTCTGCATTTGCATGGAAAAGGAGCTGGAGAGCGCATGATCATTCATTTAACTATTACATAAATACGTCTATCATAAGATCACACAGCTTTCAAGCCAGAGTTCAAACACATGTTTAATGCATGAGAGTATGATGAAGAAACTTGTGAACTCACAGGTCTCATAGCCCAATCTCAATCAGATACGGGCTTGGTGTAAATATGTACAGTATCATGTGCTTTCCAATAGCACTGTGTCTCCAGGGAGCAGTCTGACATCAGCAAAGGAGACAGGTGGTTCCCTTTCCAACCCAGAGGGATAAAAAAACGAGTTAAGACACTGTGTAAATATAGCAATATTTTTTCCTCGGTGTTTTGCTATGGTTTTCATCCCTTAATGAAACTTCAGTGCATGAACAATTCTCATAACATCTTTGCTACAAATCAGTGAGTGGATGTCACATCCTAAGATATTTATAAACCTAAAGGTAAGTGGTAAGTGATACTGTTTGGCAGCCTTGGTTTAGAAGTGCTGAAGATTTTTGCCTTTTGGTTTGCTGAGAAATGAGTTCCAAGAAGCCACAAAACCCAGTTTCCTTGCTCTAAACATATTCCTTTCCTACAGCAGGTCACTGGTACTAATAATGCCTGTAAGAATGACAAACAACAGTCAATCACAGGCACAGACCAGGTCACAACTGCTTTTAGCTTGCTCAACTTTGTAAACTCCAACAGGGTGAGATATGCTAAACCCTGCACAATCTACAGTTGTTTGATTTTGAATCTCACATTACAAGAATTCACACATACACTAACCTGCATACAGAATAACCCAATTCGGCCTCTCTTTCCTACCCGTACATAGATACTTTTTTTTACACAGTGACAGCCACTGCCTCTTAAACCATTTTCTTTTGTTGCATTTCCTTAGAAACACAAATCTTGTTCCTTGGCAGCAGTTGCTGTAAGTGCTGTACCACATGCCCAAACTAGTTCTCACTCACAGCTTTAATTCACAGTAAGTGGCACAAAAAGAGGTCAACACTTCTCAGAAACCACTTTCAGTTGTTTGCTGCTCCAGTATCTATTCTATAAAGCCATCCAACCTAACAGAGACAAACCTGTTTCTCGTATTGTGTCCCTTGATTTTTATTATTGTCATCTTTATGGAATGGGCTGCAGAATATACAGTGGAATAAAAGAAGGTTACTCCTGGAATCACATTCCTGGTCTCCCTTTTGTAATATTCTAAAAATGTAAGTTAAAAAAAAAAAAAAAAGAAAACTTTGTCCAAGAAAACCAAAATGCCCCTTGATTTTTTTTCCATGCAAAAAGACTGTATATAAATGGCTACTTGCAACTTGGTGTCAATCACCATGTCTTACTTTCAGTTCTATTTGCTTGCTTGCAGAAAGATTTTTTTTATCAACCCAACCAACACATCATGGAGGTTGAAAATCAAACAGCCTTCTTTTTGCCATGATGCATCACTGGCAAGAGGAATGGCCTTACTGACAATATTTTGCTGTCACATTTGCCTCTACAATTTCACTGCCTTCTCTGTGATCAATGAAAACAGATTTTGACCTCATCTATTTCATTTCAGACCATATTCTGCCCTGAGACACACGAGTACAACCTATCATAGTTATAGTGGCAATTGGGGCACAATTTGTTCCTTTCCTGACAATTCAATATGTGATTCATGAATCAGAATTGAATCCAGCCCTCCTCTCCTAGAGCTCCTCTGGTTCTTTGGCACTAGCATTGGTAAAAAAGCAGCAAAGATGAATTAATATTGGTCGTATCAGCAGAACTGGCTGGGTAGTCAATAATCAGGCTGCTTCAGCAAGACACTACCAGACCATAAGTTAGGTATTGTATTTTATTTACTTAGTATATTCTGTAGTCTGTTTTCTGTCTTCACTTATCCCTCCCTTGTTTAACTAATGGGATCATAAGACCTGGAAAACCACCTCCTAGCCTTGAACATTTCTAATTGGCTTAATAAAGTAAACAAAAAAAAGATAATCCTTTCCACAACCATCACCTTATAAAACACAAACCCATACCACTAGATGTGGAATACTTGGTGTATTCACAGGTTATGCAGTTGCAAGTAATAACCAGATGATCCAGTTTCCCATTAATCCCCAAGACAATGGACCACTTCTGAAAATACAGACTCCATTTATATTCACACATCCCTCTGTGGGCCAACTCCTGCATGCACTCTTTCATACAACTCATTGCACAGCAGAGGTGAGAACACTTCAGCATGTAAGGTACGAAATGGACACACGAGTGCTATCTGAGATGTGCAGCACTCTGCTGATCAACATACATTGCAGGGCACTCCTCTAAGCACAACTTACAGAAGGAGGAGGCAAGTCTGTTTGAGACCACACAGGGAGCTTTGGCCCTTCAAAGCCAACACCAGGAGCTCATGTTTTGAACTCTGGGGGTCCCCAGTGTTTCACTTGAGATGACAGGAATTGCATGCATATATTGTTTCGTGACTTTTTGCAGGACTCAAGTAGAGGCAAGGTTGACATCATTTTGAAAACCTCATCCAAGACATCTAATGAACTGCATACAGGAGACTAATCTACAGTAGATTTGGCATATGGTAAAAATAAACTCCTTAATATAACAAAAGCACTAATCAACATGTTGCACATTAGGCCTGTGAAGCGCCAATTATCTGATGAAGAGGAGTAATACTAGATGGTTCCAGTTCCCTCAGTTATTTAACTATTTACATCAATGGAAGTTAACAAAAACAGTGGCTACAGAACCACGCATGAAAACACACACAAAGGATTTGAGCCAAGATTTGAGTTCAAATTTGAAGGTAAGAGATAAAAAACCTATTCAATGATAAAACAGCAACAACACAGCTCAGGACCTCTGAATTCTGCCTCATATAGCTACTGTCCTGCTTATGAAAAAACCTTTTTCGGAACTACATTATTTTCATTTCCCTTACCATTTAAGAAAAATGTATTCAAAGCAAAACTGCCCTTCTGCAATCCCATCAACAAGAGCCTTACCACAGATTCCAGTGAAGCAGGGTTTATCCTTTCCTGCGGGCCCTGCTCTGAGCCTTTAATTCAGTAACACCTTATTCATGAACTTGCTCGGTGAAATTAGCTGTGGTTTCAAGTATTAGTCATTCCAAGCAAAGGGTCTACAAACACCCTCTTGCTCTATATTGCCAGACTAAAGAAGATATGAATAATTTGGGGAACATTTCCAAAGGCCCAGAAACTGAGAATCTAAGGGGGAGTGAGAGTCCTTCCTGGGTTTGAAAATCTTCCTTTTAATGAAATAAATACAAGAACTCCCTTCTTTTCCTTTCTTTTATAGGTAGCGTGACCTAAAAAAGGATTTGCAAACAAGCTTGGAGAGAAGAGACACCTCACGTGTTTATTGGATTTTTGTTTATTTTCTGCAGTTATTTCAGAGTTTCTCAAAATTTTCAGAGCTGTGAATCTTTCAAGGTCCAGCATTTCCAAGTACAATGTGTCTAGTTTCAATTTCTTTTATTTTTAATATATTTATTACATTTATTACAAACTATCTGAATGCCCACACAGTCTCTAAACAGGCTGCAAACATGCCCTGGATCACCATCAGCAAAAATCTCTTCCTCCTAAAAGGAAGTAAAAGCTAGCACCACTTTTTGATCTACTATTTGCTATTTTGTAAAGCTGCAAGAAAACTTCTGCCTTAAGGGCTGAGCCCTGCTCCTTTGGTGACAAACAAGACCCAAGACAGGTCTGTGCACCACACCGGCATTGTGCTTGGAGGCAGCGCAGGAGGGACGCGTCTGCCAGAAGTGCTGATTCACTGCAGCGACCAAAGAGGTTGCTTAGTTGCTAAGCTAGGGGAGAGAGAGAGACAGCACAGAGAAGGGGGCATCTGAATCAGTGCAAATAAATAAACGAGATGCAATGCCAAAGTTGTGGCAGAGACTGGATCCCTGAGATCTCAGCCTAATACATGCATGTAAGTTCATTTATTGGAACAAAACCCGTTAATACAGCTCTAGCCATAGGGGGAAAAATACTTGCAAATGCACAGAAGTGATGTAAATCAGAACTGCTGCTCTATTTTACAAGAAATTTTCTCCATTAATTAATTTCATGACTTAGAGCAAATGTGCATGGTTGGAAACAGGGGACCCTGCTGATACCAATCTCATACCATAGGATACTTTTCGCTTTTCTCTCTGAGATATATAACAGATGTACTCCCTGGCTCAAATCCAGGGTGCAGACTAGGTGCTTTTGTGGCTAAAGCACTGCCCTCTAACCTGGTTAAGTCTACCAATAACTTTCTGGTTTGGAGTTGCAACATATCACATGAAAAAAACCCCAGGATTTTAAAATCCAAATTCTCAGAGCTGTCACATTTATAATTAGAACTATCTGATATGTCTGGAATTACTGAGAGTTAGGAACATAACACAGAGGGCCAAGCAGACAAACTAAACTATTTCTCACCCTTAAAAAGGGGATTCTTCCAAGTAGAAATGTCACTAGAGTCACAAGGGCTCTATGCAAAAGTAGCACCTCTTTATCCTCATACCTACTCTCAGAAAGTTACATGCTGCTGCCTAACTTAGCCCAGCAGACCACACCACCCGTCGAAGCCCTGACAACAGCTCTGGCTTCCCGTGCTAAACCCAGATTCTCCACCAAGTAGAAAATGACTTTTCTGGAGGTGCAGATTGTTATGGAGGTACCCGTAGAACCCCAAAACTATACATATAGAGAACATGTCGATATTGCACATAAAAAGAGATACCCCCACACTGAAAAAAAACCACAACAGGTTTGATAAAACAGTTTGTCACAGAACCACTAGATGCAGAGCTGATTTCAAGTGCAACCTTTTTTATGTGCTGATGAAAGTATTTTTCAGGTTGTCTAACCCTATATTGGAGAAAGAGAAGAAGAAAGCAGAGAAGGGAGAGAAGGAAGGAAGGAAAAGAAGGAGAGAGGGAGGAAAGGAGGGAGGGTACGCTATTGTAGCTACTGAATTAGCACACAAACCAATGGCAGACCAAATGAGAACAGCTTTAAGGAACCTGACAGCACCAGCATCTTCATTAAAACAACAAAAAGAGCCTGGAAGACAAGAGAAATCCAAAATGCAGATACTAAAATTTTTTTTTCCTGGAAGAGAATTTACGATGCCAGATTTTGGTTGTCTCTTAATACCCACACCTGGCTAAATACAAATGAAATTATTTTTATAGCTGCAATCTTTCCACAATTTGCACATGGTGATTTGCTGAAAGAAATCCTATCACAAGACGTCAAAGAGGAACATAAAACATAACATGCGATATTTTTTGAGGGACATCAACCGTAATATATGAAACCTAACAAAGCTGCTCCAGGGAGAGGTGGATGAAGTTGCACAGCAGAGTGCCTGGCATCCCTTGGAGAAGGCAAAGCTTAATCCAGGTGAGTACAGTAGGAAGGCCACAAGGGCTCACAGGTATCAAATAATAATACAAGTATGTCTCTTCCTTCTGTTGTTCGGTCACTGAAAACAGTGTGAAAGTGGCATGGAGAAGAAAATGCTATGGTCATGCATTAGGCTAGAGCTTCCTACATGGCCTGAAATGACAGCCATTGTCCCTCATCCCTCTCACTTCTACATGACAATCCCTCATCCCTCTTACGTCCTAAACTAAATCACTGGTCTTCATTTACTAGCATAGTATGGCCAGTCGCATTCCAAGGTATTTAGTTTTTCTTAAAAATCAGTAGAAACTGTGTCCATAGCATAGACTTGGTATTAATGCACACCATTGGCTAGCACTGTGTCAGTGCTGTATGTCAGTGCAGTTTCCTCCTCCAGGAAAATAAGAAAATTTTCAGAAGACTATGTCTGAGAAACAATGTGTGATACTTATTTCAGAGATAGGGTAGGAGTAGTTCAGCTGCTCACAGTCATTACCCTCCTTACCCCATGCCCAGACTCTGGCAAAATTTCCTGTTTTAGTGCTTAGGAGAATGAGAAATGGGGCTGTCCTTTAGTCTCTGTATGACACCTATAAAAATGCATCTCCAAGAAAGAATTATTCCCCCCCTTGCTTTCTGATGGTGAGGTTCATATTATTAATGTATTTGGCTCACCTTCTTGGAGCCAGCATGCCCACAGCAGGAAGGGAGCCCTCCAAACTAGTCACAGGTGTGCATCAGGTCCTTTACAACACAAAATCCACAATTTCAGGAATCAGGTCAGTGCTGAATAAAAAAATCCCTTTTCTTGGTATTAAAAGGGCAATTTGCTTTCTTGTATTTTACCTGGCCCCATATTATCACAAGCATGATACATGAATGGCTATAACTACTTTACAGCACTAAAAGGTCCCAATTTTTTAGATTTTGCCCTTCTTTGAAACTACTACGCTGTTAACAGTTGAAAAGATATTGCCCCTTTGAGAAAGCAAACTATTGTACCAGCTTTCCTGGGTAAAACCAGGGATAAACTATGAAATGTGAACAGATGTCTTTCAAAGTATGAAGAATGACAACCAATTTTTACAAATATGCTGAAGAAAACTCTTTGTAAGGTGTGTTGGTTTTTTTTGCTTCGGTTTTCAGTATTAACACTTGGGCTTGTACCTGATATTAATCCCTCCCATATTTCTCAGGTCTTGTGTAGAAAACACAGTACAGTCCTACAGCTGCAGCATTTTGAAGTCTGCACAACATGCTGTACATGCCATTGCTTGACATTTTATTGACAACAAAGGCTCGCAGCACGGCAGCATTTTTAGAGATGGGATTAACATAATGAACTCCATCTCCACGGGTTTTTCATGGCATTTCTTTATATATAAGAGCAAAAAAAGACCCAAAGCAGAAAACAAATATTTTTTCTACTCTTTTAGGACACAGTCTTCTCTGAAATAATGGGATTGTACAGTCCTAAAGACGACAAAAGTCTGTAAGCAAAGGAGCATATGTGTACTTGGAAGGACAATGTAACTGCTGAAGAACTAGGAAAAAAAAAGATACAGACATTTCTACAAGGCAAGAAGAGCCAAGTGTGGCGCCTGCACTAGTATGACCTTATAGCTGATAGCATAAGCTCCATCATGAGATAGCAACATGAACACCACTGAGCCTTCTACATGGGATCTCCTACCACCCAGGGACAGGCTGAAACCATCCATTTGCAGCAAGGCAAACCATAAAGGTTTCAAAATGCCTAAAAATACATGAACAAAATCCATCAGATTTTGCTTAGTCTCAGTTCCAAATCAAACGGTCCTTGTGCCTGGGCAGCACTCACAAACACAGCCATTGAACTCAGCCCAGGCTTGCCAGCCAGCCAGGCAGCCCACGTTTGCAGGATGGTCCTAAGCACAGGGAGGAGAGTAGTGCCCTGAGCAGGAATCAGCAATTTTGTCTGCAGTGCTCTAATCTTCCCCTCTTAAAGCTTCAAGAAAACTCTTCAATGAAAAAGGGCTTGGCAGAGTTTCCATCTGTTCTCGGCTGGACTCGTTAGCCAAGTCTGAAGCACACAGAGCTCTGCTTTATTTTTTTTCCTGGTACATAAGTAAAACTTCACAATATTCATGGTTTTTACTCAATGAAATGGAGCATCATACAGCCATCAGTTCAGTATAAATGCAGCTGCAACAATATGAAGTTTAGTAAATTAGGAATTACAGGTCCTGCTTTTTGTGAATTTTCTCTCTTTCCTTCCGGTCTGTCCCTTTCTGAAGTCCTGCATCCCCATCTGGCTTTTTGTAGCCTTCTACAACCACTTAAAGAACTACCTTGGTATCTACATCAGTAACTTATTCAGACTCTTTTGAGGATGACAACAGAAAAAATGGAAACTTGGTATGACCTCAAATAACAATTTAATGAAATTAATGTTGCGAAGGTGCCTTAGTAAGAGATCAAAGAAGAACCAAGCAGTAAAAAAAAATCACAGTGGCCACTAATTGCTGCAATAACTTGTCTGCAGCTGAATTGTTAGCTTTAAGTTACACATTGTATCCACTTAGAAATCAAAGGTGTAAACTCAACATGCCAGATGCTTACAAAAATGGGGAAAACATCCCTGGTCACTGTGGAAGCAGAGGGTATTCAGCACCTTTCCTAAAAGTCCTGGCAACTTGCAGAATCGATTTCTTTGGGAAGCTCTGAGGTGCTTCCTGAAAACCAAGTGCATTTGTAGCCCGTGTCCAATCCCTCTACCCTGGGTTCACAACTTTTGCTTAAGGAAGACAAGTAATCCACTCCACGGAAGGAGGCTGCGCTCATTTTCCTGCCATACTCCTCTGTGACCTGAACCCGCAGTTATACAACAATGGGAAGCATGGACAATTCATTCTTAATGCTAGCTCAGTCCTGGCCTCTCCTGGGCACTGGCTGAATATAATACTAAACCATGCTGAATCATTTACAGTAGCTTTATGATGTGGATTATCATTCAGAGAGGATTGACCTGACCCCATCACACTCGTTTCACGCAGCAACACAGACCGGACTCCAACCAGAGTCTAATGAATGCCACCCACATTGGCACCAACACAAATCATGTATTCATGTAGGAGGCTCACACATAGAACAAAGTTGCTTTAAATTTATCCTCCTTGTATTAAACCTTCAGTAATTGCCATGTCCTTGCCTCTTCCACTGGCATAGGCAGTGCTTTAAAACTATAAGCTGCCCAGGCATATATGCAGTTTTTTACTTCAAGCAGCTTCCCTACTCTTATTTTCAGAAGGATGCTAGCCATTATGAGAAAATATTTTGTTAATTAATGCTTCTAGCAGTCACACAGATTTCTAATGCCTTTGCTAAAATAATGGTCCTTTATTCTCCTTCTTCCTCCAGACACAGATGCTGGTCACAAGGCATGGGAACAATTTACGTCCTCTTGGACACATGAGATCCTGTGCCACTACGCAATGCAAAAACGTGAGCTTCTCAGTCATGCAGGACCTGATCATATGGCTGCCCACTGAATTCCTTCTCTTTCCACCATCATAAAAGGGAGTACAAGATTCTGTTGCCATTTATATTCCACTGATTACACAAGCTATTTTCATGGCAGGACTCTGCTGCTGCATTCCATCTCACAGGATGAACATACTGAGCTTTTTTAGTGGATTCTGTTAAAATGGATGTTGGTTCCGATACACAAATTCATCAGGTAGGGAGCTTTTACAACGAGTCATTTTAAGGTAATCTTTCTATGCATCCTTTCCAAATTGCTTGAACTTTTTGAACAATAAAAGAGCGCAAAACCAATAGCGACTATGAGTGGAGAAGAAATGTTTAAAAAGCTGGTTTTGTTAAATGTTAACCCGGAAAACTAAACTCTGTCTGCTATTAGATTGGATTTTTCTGTGTGTATTGCCACCCTTACTGATTTCTTTCTACAGATGTGCTTTTAAACTAAGGGAAACAAAATTTTTAATTGCAGGACACCTTCATTTTTACTCATGAACTGTCATTATCAATAATCTGTTTTCTAGTGAACTCCTACACTAAATAAAAAGAGAATATAAGAATAAATCTTTTAAAAGGAATCAATTTGCTGCACATCAATCCCTGCAGGCCATGTGCTCATAAGTCAATAGTTTAAAATGAAAACATCTGATCAAGGTAATACACCTGTTAAAGGAGCATAAAATTCCAAACCCAATGGTAAAATATAAAGATTATGAAGCCTTTTAAAGGAGCCATCAAAGTAAACTATTACACAGATACATCTGCTTCACACCAGCACCCGTTCCATCAGTGCCACTAACGATAAATGAGCATTAGGACAAACATTTCATAGAGCCTCTGCAGAAAATCATTTTTTTCTGAATGTCAGTAATTCAGCTCAAGAAAAGAAGAAAGTAATCGGTGCACTTTCTAATCAAGGATCTCCAAGCAATGCAAAATATTAATGATCTGAGCTCATCACAAATCTGCATGTTCATAATTTATCAGTTATGTTGTACAGATGGAGCAACTATGATACATGTCAGCAGGGTCAATGCTGGCCAGCATGTCTGAGCATGTTGAAAGCTGGGCTCAAGTACTGACCAAAGCTCACAGGGAATTAGTACTGTTGCTGTTACTATGACTATTACTATCACACAGTTAAATCAGTTGTTCTCTTGTTTGGCTCTACCTTTTGCAGTTTTGCTGGAGGAGGAAGCAAAGTCCCATGTCAGCACAGAAATCCTTGTGCTTTTGCAGTTTCCCCTCCCTGAAGCAATACAAATCCCACATGTATGCTCTCTGTCAACATACTAACTTGTGCATGTGCTGTTGGTAGAACCAAGGGTTTTTTTGTTTCTCTTTTATTTCCATCTTTCTCCTTTTTTTTTCTTTTTTCAAACAAAGAGTGCTCAGGGTCCCATCTCAGAGATTTTTGAGCCACTTTCCAAGAGCTTCTGGGCCTTTTGAGTCTCACTTGTAATTAGTCTCAACCACGTTTTGTACTCCTTAATCCTTGTGATCACAGTTGGGTTTGGTCCGGAGTTTAAAATGAAGGGACGGATTGGTACCAACTGTATGTTCCCACTCTAGACTTTCTCAAAATCTCTCCCTCATCTGTTTTTTTCCTGAGGCTGAGGTTTTGCAGACCTGAGAAGAAGAAAAATATGGTTGCATGTACCAGGGGAGGGGCATGATTTCTCCTCCACAGACCACCTTTCCGTTGGGTTTCCTTCCGGTTCCTGATCAAGCCAGTGGTCAAACATCCTCTGGCTTCACAGCCCCAGGAAAGGCTTTCACACTCCCGTTAACACTGATTTTACACTCCCACATCTCCCCTTCTAGCACAGGGAAGCCAATCCCAATGTCCAATCTTTCTGTTGCCCTGCTCCCTGCCCATGNACCTGCATTTCACTTTCCACTCCAGCAGTCACTGGTGTAACATTATGCTCCGGGTCACTCATGTGACCAGAGTTTCCAGGCATGGAATTCAAATTCTTCACACCTTTGATGCTACCTCCGTGGCCACGGCCACCTCAGCCCGCCTCAGGCCGCAGCCCTCGGGCCAGCATGCTGTACTTCACCGAGAGCTCAAGCTTTTTTGCCCAGTATCCTCACACAAGGCATTCAACACATCTGTCAAAGTGGTTTAACAGTCAGGGCCTCTGTCACGCTTTATATAATGCTGCATTTTTGGCATTGTTTTCGAAATGCCCTGCGCAGGTGTCAGGCAGTTTAAAGGGTACAGTACGTGTGCTCGCCTCGCCCTCCCCGGCAGCGTGCGAATCGCTGCCTCTCGGAAAGTATCGCCTTGGTGCTGCTGACATTTATGTAGAACAGTGAGGTCTATTTTGCCAGCTATGACTTCAGTGCCGCTCTCAATAACTTTAAAGATCAACAATAACAAAACAAAAAAGCTTCTGAATTTTATTGGCACGTGCTGCCACAGGAAATACAGAATACAGGCACCTGTCACAAGCGATCCTTTATATAAAAAAAAAAAAAGAGAGAGAGAAAAACAATCAAACAAACCAGAAAAAGTAATCATAGCCTGCAGAACTGCTCTGAACTGTAAGACCACATTAAAACAGACGAGTGATTACAAAACAGTCTTGTCTGAAATATGGCACCCAAGGTAAGCTCAGTGACCGAGCGCTCCTGGGCAGGAGCTCACTCACACTCAAGAGACAGAGCTGCCCTGGAAAGAATGGGTTAATATCAGCCGGGTCTTATACTCAACGATGCCTTAAATAATCATCACATGGCTCCTGTAATCTGTTCCATGCTGTCAGCACTGGGTTAGTCATAATAATATCAGATAAGAGCTGTTCAAAGTGACATACTAACCAACATGAGAGCCACATGACTTTCTGGCTACATGGCTGCCCTTCACCTGAACTTTGGCTTAGATAGCTCTACTCTAGCACAAGGTACGCTGGCAGTACAGGCACTTCCCTGTACCTGTGGTGGAAAACCTCCTGCTCCCCCCAGGTACACTGTGGCATGCAGAGGGGTGGTTTGACTGCCAAGGGCACCCCCTGGACACCCCCCCCTCCATTTTTTATGAGCAGGCTCCACGGTGAGGGAAGCACTTCTGTCAGGGGGCACATGGGGTGACTTTTCCTTTTTCGACCAGTGCTTCCCACCTCTCCCCTGACTCCAGCGTTGCAGGGAGGCATGAGCTACCCTGGGCCAAACAGAGAAGCAGAGAGACAGGGGAGAGGCAAGGCAGGAGGAGGGACCCTGGCTGGGGAGCGGGAGTGGGGCAAGGGCAGGGGAGAGGTATGTGGAGGGGAGGAAAGGTGGCGAGGCTGGGAGGATCTGTGGCAGGGAGGGCAAAAGAAGGAAAGGAAATATTTGAGACAGATAAACTGATGCAAGAAATCGAGCTAATAAAAAAAAAGGGACAGAACTGGTTGTAGCAAGCTTTGAGTGAGCCCAAAAAATATGAAAATGTAAGAAAAGTCAAGAGCTCCAGCTACAAATGCATAGGCTATTCTGAACCTACTCACCAGGTGCCCATGGCCAGCCCCAGAGAAAGGGAACAATCTCTTCTGTACTCTATGAACCACAACTTGCACCCATCACTTAAGAGTCCAGGTCAGCTCAGGGAGGGTTAATGCCATCTCCCCATAGAGCTGTCTGCTGCTTTATACTTCTTTTTTTTAGGTGAGGAAGTTGCCTCGTTTGTTCGTGGGTACAAAGTTTCCTGCACAATGGTGCCTTGGTGTTCCAGGATGCAAAATAAATACAAATAATAAATAACAGCAAGCCAAATCCAGCAGCAGGCTATGTGCTCCTAATAAGCAAACCAGGGAAAGGGTACAAATGTCCTGTTTCAACAAGAGGTGAAGGGAAATCTGTTGCAGAACTACAAGAGATGTGAAGACATCCTTCTTGACAAGTATCATGTTATCCTGCCAGAGCTCCAGCAAGACTGCTTATGTTCTATGGATCCGCTCTTGAGGTCTACCAGACTCTGCCTCAGCAATATGGCAAAACTCTGGCAGCTGCCAGCCTGGCAACACAGGGTGGAGCAGCACTCTGAAGAAGGCAAGGGGGGCAGTTGGACAGCCAAGAAATGAGAAGTGCAAGAGTATCATCTTGTAGAGAGGGCAAGGGGAGGAAAAGGAAATGTAGAAAGGGACTGCTGTGTGAAGGAAGGGAATTCAAGGGAATTCAAAGAAAAAAAAGGAAAACTAGTTAAACAAAGGCAGAAAATATGAAAGGGAAACACAGCATCAGAGAGAAGTTAAATAAAATGTAAAAATAGCAACAAAATTTATTTTGCTTTATTTTCCTGAATTATTTCTATCCTTACAAACTGCAGCACACTCAGTCTGTACCTTCTAAAACAGCAAGTTTTGCTCTTTGAGGAGGAGATTTGGATTTTGAATCTTACTGCTAAGTTTTTGGCAAACGTTAATCTCTGTAACATTAAACTGCCACTGGGCACCCAACATATCCCCATATTAACCCCTCATTAAACCATAAAGGATGGTGTCAAACAAGCTTGGTGAAGCCAGGGCATTCAAAGCAAAAGGGAGAAAAGGGCAAGTGTTTGGTACCTGTCTGCCAGCAGCCAGCTCGGGCCAGCTGCAGGGGCTGCTCACCCAGACCTTGTCCAGAAGACAGAGGAAAGGGGCAGCTGGATCAGGTGCCAGCTTGCCAAGAATTATGACCCGTCTCTCACTCATTCCATCAGACACCCTCAGCAAAGAGAGAATAACTGCACAACAGAAAGACATCCCTTCCCTTGGCACTTGCAGGTCTCCTGGGTATTACATCAATACCTGCTCTCTTGGGTATTACATTGAAGGAAAACAGGAAAGGGGTGCTCCTGTTAAGACTTACATACAAAGGCTGGGTTGCCTACAGTCAGGCACCTCGTGGCTCAGTTAAAACCTGCATCATTTTATGGACAGATCTGTCTCGTTCTCTTCACTGCACAGGGAACCAAAAACAACTATGCTCTTAAGTCCTTAAATTAAGTAGGATAAATGTAGGAGCATAAATTTGTTTCCTAAAATTAGGCGGCCCCAGTTCCTGCATTGTTCTTATGAAGGCTCACCTCTAGGATATAGTCCAGATACTGTGGGGACATTACCTGGTGTCATCTCAGGAGCCAGCGCACCTTTATCCTACCTAACTGCAGCCTGAGCGTGTTCTCTCTTCTACTGACACATGTCAAAACCGGTGTTACACAACAGTGAAATGGCTGGAAACGGCTCCCTGCTTTTTTAAGACCTCTAACCCAAAGCAGGGTTCTGGGATGCATTTACATCTCCCTCCATGAGAGGCAGAAGGTATGTTAGCGCTCTTCTCTTACTGAGCTGTGCAGAATTTTGTTCCAAATTACGCCATTTATTATTCATTATTATTTAATGGGACCAAAGAATGCAATATGTGTAACCAAGAAATATGCCAAGTAATGTTCTTTCCTTTAATGGTTAGATCAAAGGGAAGTTTATGAGGCTGGTGCTGGCTCAGTCAGTAGTGGCATTTGCCCCTGATCCTCTGCAGCACACCTTGCTCAAGCATGCTGTTTTAAAATCTTTAAAATCAGGGACCAAAAGGCATGCTAGGCATCTTAAGTTCACTTGCCTCCATAAGCTTTTTTTTCCCTTCCCAAATAAATGTTTTTGAAAGACATTCCTCTAAGCCAACTTGCAGTAAGTGCTTACCATAGTATCTTGGGTACTCAAAAAGCACACAGCCCTTGGAGAACACTCTTTCTTCTCTCGCTGTAAATGCATGCAGTGGGTGATGGAAAGGCTCTTAGACCTGACAGAAAAGGGACGATTTTCTGATTTTTCTCCTTTCTCCTTTAGTAATCAGCTGCTTTATCAACAACCAGATATGCCCCCCTCCCCTCTCTGCCTCACTCCCAGTCAGATTTGTAAATGTCTCTGGAAAAGTTGTAAAACTGGCTCTAGCAGGATATGCATTCACACTAATGCTGAAGACTCTCAACTGTGATAATTTAGCAGATCATTAATCCCGCTCTCTAAAGGAGGCTGTAAAGCAGAACTAAATATGCAAATCCTCTTGTGCTTTAAACTTGCATCTGTCTGTCCGTCCATCCAACTATCTATCTATTGTACTGGAATTCTCCTAAGATCATGCTGTATTCTAATCCATTAATGTAGCACAACTGGAGCTTACAAGATTAAATAATAATAAAAAAAATATGTAAAAATAACGTGGAGGTCTCAGTACAGGGGCAATCTCGCAGACTTTATGATCTCCACCACACATGCAGAACGGGGGTGCATGCAGCACTGGGGGCTAGTAAATTAGCCTTTTATCACCACCCACTGACATTCAAGCACCGATTACTGTAAGGCACAAGTGCAAATGAGGTGGGTGGCCTCTTTCTAGTCCACTTCACTGCACTGCAACGCAATCTGGCATGACCTCCAATTCCTATTCAGGACAGCGAATGCTGTGGTATCAGGGGGTTTGGGTATTCTGGCATGGCTGCAGGTGGTATGCTTGTGCAGTAACTACCTGCACAGTGCCTGGGGCTAGACATTTTGCTCACATGAGCAATAAACTCTCTCAATCAAACGTAACTAAGTGTATGATTTACCATTTGCAGCTATTCTAGCATGGAACTATTCCTGCTTTAACTTAGATTTTTTTAGTTTTTTCTTCTGGCTTTAAATCAGAATCCTGAATGAACATTTAAAAATGTAATGATCTTTGCTCCTTAAAAATTGCAGTATCAACGTCTATGGGGCACCTTCACAGAGAGCACTGCAGTGATTTTTAAGATGCAGCACAAATGATAAGAGTGCTAACAAATGCGAAGTAAATTTGCTGTTGAAAACTCAACAAGCAGTCCTGGACCCTACTATACGTATGCGAAGTCCAGGTGGGAGGAATGTCCCCCATCTTCTGAGCATTTTCACCTAGCAAAATACTGTAAAAAGAATACGTGAAGCTCACAGAACCTAACCCAGTGGAAAATACCAGTTCCTGCTTGAACCATAGGAGCTCTGGAAAACAAGAGATGCCTTATTTCTGTTCAGGGGAAAAAGGGGCACTGTGCAGATGGGGAAGACCCAGCTTCAGCAGTTTGTGTCACGGAATAACAGATTTATTCTTGGTTGGAAAGCCCTGTGGGGAGTTTCAGCAATCCTAAGGCTGGAACTAACACTATCTCTCCAGCAGCCACAGGACTCCACTCCTGTCTGGAAGTGCAGCTGATGCTCCCATATGGGATTTAGCTGCTGGCAGAGAAACTCTCTGATTTGTCACAGAGATCTCCACTTTCCTTCCTCAGTCACTCCAGTGTACAGCAAGGACAACTACTCATCTAGGGAGACCTAATGGGCTGTGTCTGCCTCTTAAACCTTTAAAATCTTCCTTTTTCCTCACTGAGAAGCTCATGCCCAAAATATTCCCCCCAGAGGCTCGTGGTCTAGGGGACTACTCAGGCTTACATAAGGTTCTTTTCTAAAGGACCACTTCCAGCTCCCCATTGTCCCAGTCTTATATGGGGCTTGTCACTGCACTTTGCACATCAGAATCCAACAGGATGATGGCTGAGACCCATGGATATACCCCAGTGTCTGAAATACGGCAGAAATTACCTACACATGCCATGGGGCATTTGTAGGCACATAAGAACTTCTAATATTTCTATATTCTGCCCTAGTGAGGCCACATCTGGAGTATTGTGTCCAGTTCTGGGCCCCACAGTTCAAGAAGGACATGGAACTGCTTGAAAGAGTCCAGCGCAGAGCCACTAAGATGATTAAGGGAGTGGAACATCTCCCTTATGAGGAAAGGCTGAGAGAGCTGGGTCTCTTTAGCTTGGAGAAAAGGAGACTGAGGGGTGACCTCATCCATGTTTACAAATATGTAAAGGGTGAAGGTCAGGATGATGGAGCCAAGCTTTTTACAGTGACGTCCAATGATAGGACAAGGGGCAATGGATGCAAACTGGAGCATAGGAGGTTCCATGTGAATATCAGGAAATACTTTTTCACTGTGCGAGTGACAGAGCACTGGAACAGGCTGCCCAGAGGGGTTGTGGAGTCTCCTTCACTGGAGACATTCAAAACCCGCCTGGATACGTTCCTGTGTGATGTACTCTAGGTGACCCTGCTCCGGCAGGCGGGTTGGACTAGATGATCCTTCGAGGTCCCTTCCAACCCTAGAATTCTGTGATTCTGTGATTCTGTGATTTTCTTGTATATACTCAGAAACCTGCAAGCACTCCAGAAACCACGCAATATCATCTGAAATCTCCTCTAGACTTTATCCTTCTCTCCAGCCTGCTACAGGGAATTTCATCTTCTCACTGTGCACCCAGGCTCAGCTCACCTATTTGTACTAGACAAGGAGCATGACTTGCTGTGCCCACACACAAGACATGCAGCTAGATTCACGAGTAAGAAAAGGAATAGTAGAAGCAAGTATTATATAATTAGTTTTGAAATTAATTTCAAGATAGAGCATGACAACAACGTTAAACCAGCTCCTTAACCTCCACTCCTGACAATGTGGCTGTTCCTGTAATCCCATGTCTCACAGGTCAGGAAGCACCGGGTTTTGTCCTCAGCACTAATGTGCCAACTCACATGGAGTTATATATATTTGCACCTTGTATCTCCATATACACAAAGAAAAAATAATATTTGTTTACCAAATACTCAAGTATTTCAAACCCAAGGAAGAGAGAGAGAGAGATGGAAAGGGAGACAGACAGATGGAGGGAGAGAGAGACAGGGAAAGGGAAAGGAAGAGGAAGGAGAAAGGGAAGGGCAACAGGAAGGGGAAGACTGGAGAAGGGAGAAGAGGGGCAGGGAAGAGAAGGGGAAGGGAATCTGATACTTATGTATGCATATATTTTATTCTGACAACTCAAATGTACTGGCAATAGAAATTAAATGAAAGTTGCAAATATTCAATGCCTAAATATTATAGTGTCCCATGTGCCTGGGTCTATTCCAATATGAAACAGCTTAGAAATTAAAAATAGGAACAGTAGGGATTTTAAAAAATGAAATCTTCACTCACAATGCATACAGACACATTAAGCTATTTATTTTTATGATATGTGTCAGCTCTACATCGAGAGACTTCCACAAATACTCTGAATGTCTCCCATACTCTACTACATGGACTGGGTATTCAGAAGAACAAGAGTTTGCTAACCAGACAACATTATAACCACAAGAAATTATAGGGCTTTTTTTTTCTACAATAGTTTAACATGATTTTAATTATATATGAAGAAAAATTTGAATAATTAGCTTTATAAAAAACTGCCACTTGCTTCAGTAAGTGTTTAGCTCTTTTCCTCAGTAAATGAATCACATCCATCCAAATTTCAAGACTTGCAACAATGAGCTGCTCAAGAATACAATTCAACCTATTCTGAAAGCACCTTCTCATTGCTGAAGACAAGAAGTTTCCAAAGGGAAACTTTGCCAGAAGTAGTCAAGCAGTCTTACTCTGTCTGCTGTCTACAGGATCATCCCAAATCCAGCTTCTTGCTGTTCGTGAGCCACCAGCATTGTTTTGAGGAGACATTTTACAGACTACTACAACATACTGCAGAACACTGCATGTGGCATGACTGAAAGTGAAGTAGAAGAGCTCACAATTCTGCTCTTACAACAGCAGCATAAAATGTGCCCCTGCAAAGGGAAAGATTAGCATTAATTGCCTGTTGCCAAATTCATCATTTTCCCCAATTTATTAGAAGTTTTGTGCATTGCAGCACCACCAGAATAAGTTTGTGATTGCTGCAATACACCAATCTTTATTGTCCCTTTGGTAAATTAATGCAGATGTTTTGCCTTATGATAATTCCTAATTAATAAGAGGTTTAAGAAAAAGTCCCACTCATTTGGAACTCCGGTGCTACTATTATTCATTTGAAATTAAACTCTTACGTTGTTTTTTATTTAAAAAAAAAAAAAGAAAAAGAAAAAGAAAAAGAAAGGAAAAGATATGCAGCTCTCTCTTTACCACATCCCATTTATTGCAAGAATACTTAATATTAGTAAATTGGTCCCTTTGGGAATCTAAATGTAGGCACATATAATAATACACGTTGAAAACCATAACTCTATCATAATCACTTCTCATTTAGGGTTGTTGGGTTTAGCTTCTTTTTTTTTTTATTTAGGGAGGATGTGTTAATTCAGAAAGGAGGCTTCCCCACTGAAGATTTACAGTGAGATTTGGGTATTTACATAAACAATTTATGTTTGGAGTGCCAGCTCATTCATGCACAAATAACCCTTTCATATATGAAATTCTTCATGTAAAGCTAGAGCATTAAATAAACTTCTGCATTACAGATTCACTTCAGTTTATCTGTACCATTTTTTGTGTAAAAGACCAGCAAGTCAGCCTGAAAAACACAAATTATTTAAAAATTTAGGAAAAATAATACAAGCCTCTACATCAAAGCCCAGGGCTATATTTTCAAAGGATACTTAGTGTAGGTGACTCATGTGCACAGTGTGTTCTTACATCTTCCAGGTTTCTTGAACAGTGGTAGGGACAGGCAATTTTAACTCATTCTGAGTCTGTAACTTTAATAAGTGGAAAAAAATTACAAGGCGGACTCCACAGTCAGCAAAAGCTTCCCACGTAGCGCACTCCAGTGAGCAGGAAAGAAGGGTATGCGCAGGGGAACGACAACCGAGGAGAGGCTTAACCTGATTTCCTAGTTTGTATTTCCAGCCCTGCTGACGCATACCCAAGAAGGTCGCTCGCATGCGATCTGCCGAGGTGTTGCTGCAGGGACCTTGGCACCTGCAGTCCTTTGCCACCCTGCTCCCGCACCCTTCCCAGCAGGAGGGAGCATCTCAACCCCATGGCCATCAACAAGGTCCGCAAAGCACTAGTGAAGCAAGAGTGGAGGGGCAGCCTCTGACCTGCCACGACTCCTCAGAGGCACTTTGCATTCACATTTTAAAATAGGCAGGTTTTCCACAACAGAGAAGGAGAAGGGTGGAGAGTATTGTCTTTCTTTAAAAGGATAGTACATTAGTGATGATATTTTTTTGTTAGATCCTGGTTTGTCTAGTTGGGGAATTTATGGACTTTTAAAAATAGATTTTGCCAAACAATTGTGTGGGTAACTGCTGACTTGCAGTCTGCAAGATATCTTTCCGTCAGCCTCGGGAAGATTAAAGCAGGTTCTATTTTCATCACGAGGGAGCTAAGGGTGTAGGCACAAAGGAGAAATTCACTTTTTGTCCACATCAAGCTGAGCCTCTTGCCAGACGATGCAGCGTTCACTGCAACAATTGCCAACATAATGTGTTGCCTTCTATAGCCCCTTCAGGTTGAAGAATAGCCTTGTACTGCTACACATAGAGAGCAGGAGTACTTCCTAGTCCCCGAGTCTCTAGTTTAATGCTAGGACAATTTCTTTCCTAATTTTGCATGCCAAAAAGCTGACGGAAAAATAGCATTGGTGAACAAAGCAGCAAAATCTCCCTGCATCATACACACGTGAGGAAGGAAACAGAGATGAAAATAAAACATCCTCTGAAAGATCACAGCGTTACTTATTCTTGTATCTTCTTTTTAAGTCCTGATTCTAATCTCAGCAGCATGATGCTCAGAGACAAAAGCAAGTCACAGCCTGGTATCTACCCCTCTTAGATGGACACTGGGGAAAGGAGACCTGCCAGCATATCTGCACAAGACAAACCTTCCACTAAATAGGGCTACAGGGACTCAGGAATGGAAATGATCTTCTCAGTCGTCAAATCCAGGCCCCTGGTGTCACAGACTACAGTGTGGTGCAGTTCCTATTGGAAAGCAATCACCAGCCCCCATAAGGGATCTCCCCTGCTACACTCAGCAGCAAGCCCTTCCAGAACCTCACTCTGTTCGTGGTCTGAACTTCCTCCTCTAATTTTCAGCGCACCTTTACTCTGGACAGTTTATACCCATTTACTCTTGTGGCAACATTGTCTTGTAGCTTGAACAGTCCTTTCCCTCCCTGGTGTTTATCCCTCTGAAGTGTTTATGGTAAGCAATTAGATCCTTTCTCTGCCTTTGTTTTGCTAGGCTACCCAAGCCAAGCTCTTTAAGTCTCCTCTCACAAGACAGGCTCTCCATTCCTCTGATCTTCCGAGTACCCATTCTAAACTGAATTTATCATTTGTGCACACAGATGACCTGAATTGTACATAGTATTTTTGATGGGGTCACATCATTAAACATGCCATGGAAATAGCATAAGCAGAAGAGATATGGGGCACAATCTATAGGATGCTCCTGTTATTCTTGGATACATAAAATCATAAGTGCACTTGGCACTTACTGACTTAAAATAAAGACATAAATGTATTAAAATATATACAAAATACTAATATATATACACTAATATATAATAGTATAAGTATATTCTATATATACTAATGCTAATATATATAAAATATTAATATATATAAAACAAAGGCATAAGTATATATAAAATATATAAAAGTATTTAGACAGACAAAGACAGGAAGTTTTTCCTTCACTTAGCAATGAAACAAATCATTTTACCCTGAACTTAAATGTAATTTCAGAGGAAAATGTTTACTATGCAACCTACTGAACTTAAACCATAGCTATGCTCCCATGAAATATCATCCTCCTGTTCATGAGAAAGGGTGGGCCCTGTGCTGCAGTTCCTCTTTCAAGCCATGATAAATACCTGCACAAAGTGCAAAATATAAAGGCAAACTTGGGGAGAAGACCAGCATCTCCATGTTAGTCACTGTATCTTTTTCAGCTTTATCTGACCAGTTCTGCTGCTGCTGGAGAAGCTGACACAGGGTCCAAAAACAGAGCAGCCCACTTTCTGATGGGGCAACTGAACCTCCCCACTTGCAAGCAGATGCAGTGACCCATAGGAAATGGGTAAATATAAGAGCACATTGCTAAAGGGCTACCAGCACAAAACTAAACTAAACCAAACCAAACCAAACCAAACCAAGCAGTGCCTTACAGGTAGCAATTATATCAAGGTATGCCAACACTCAGCAGACTTTCAGCAACATCCCACATACGGCTGTGGACACTAGTGCCAGTTAATTAGCGTGGCATTAAACAAGAAAAGGGACACTGGCCAGGACACTGGGGTTAACCTTAGCCTATGTGAGCTTTGCCATGTGATCTTTTATTCCATCTGTTATCAACATACCTCAAGAGATTAATCCAATACTCACTATTTTAAATGAGCAGATACCATTTTGTTACTCCGTATCATACTTCACAAGTCTCAAATGTTCAGCGTGTGACTGACAGCTTGAAGAGGTGCCACAAGGTTAAATGACAGCCTATCAATTTTTCAAGGGCAAGAAATCCTTTACGAGACATTCAGAGGTTTTTCCTTTTAGCATTTTTCCACTGTTTGCCTAACCTAAACCTCAAGTATACACCCAAGTTTAAAGACATGCTGCTCTTAACAGGAAACATCAGTCAGCAATGTAAAAAATCTCAGCACGATGTACCATATGCCCATCCTAAAACCACATACGGTACTCGTACAAGAGATCATCACAGGATCTGCTTCTGTGGTAGGGCCACTGCTGTTAGTTACACCACGCCCAGTGTTTGCACCCACTCACGAACTGGAGCGATAGCCCTCCCATCAGTACTAGAAGGTACGTACTTCCATCGGTGCCACCTGCCACAAAGGCACCTTGCTTCTCTAACACTGATAGAAAGCTTTACCCCAGATCAAGGACAGCACAAGAAAACTGATAGCTTTACTAGTTACACCTATGCAAGGGGAAGATGAATCTGTGAAAATCCCCATGCTCAAGGAGCTGCTCTACTGCACCATGAACAAGGGCAGCCAGACAGAAATAAGCAGCCAGGCACATGCAGCACTGCTTTTCTTTATAGACGGAAACAAGTTATTCCCTGGCATATACGCAAATGCCTGGGAAAGTACCAGTAAGAACATATGAACATTGCCTGGTAGCTAGCAAAGCATGTGAGCGTGGGACCCCAGCTGGAAGGAAAGCTGGGTGGTGCTCCTCATCCACCCGACGGAGAGTCACTGCCACCTGGCAGGCATGCTGAGTGCTGCTCCTTGCCTTGTTCTGCCCCTCACCTCATCCTGCCTGGCACCCAGATTGCATCGGGTAGGAGCTGGACAAACATCAACAGCAGCATTTTATCAGCCACTGGAAATAGGGCCAGTTAGTATCAGCTAGTCATTAATCTGGTGCTATGCTGTAGGTCAAAATGTTCTTCTGTTTAGACCTTATTGTCAATGTTTTCCACACCCTCAGCATCATGATGTACTGTTTGGAGCAATGTAACTTCATGTCACTGTCACATTCACTGCACGTGTTCTGCTCTTTGCCTCTGAGACATCTTGACACCTTGATACACAAACCAGAAACTCAAAGATGGTTGCAAATACTGAGCTAGGATCCGTTCCTACCAAGTTGAAGAGAATCTAACACAACGAATTGCGTACATACAAGGAAGAGATTGACTTGAGAAATTCGTAAAGGAAAAATATAGCATTAATAAATTAAGAACAGTAACCTGACTAAAGTTAAGCTGTATCGACTGCAAGAATGATTGCTATAATTACTGGACATATCAGTGCCAGCCTACAATATGGCCTCTTGCATTGTCTTTCTCATCTTTGCAGTGGTACTATAGCTCCAAATGCAACTGTTGCTGAATTTCAGCTGGAGTGCCTAGAAGGCAAGAGCTGTATTTTATACCTCTGTGCTTTTGGTGCTTAATTGGGTCCTAAACTAAATATACTAAATATATATAAATATATACTTAATTAAATGTGCTAAAGAAATATTCTAGGTGCATTTAGAAAAGATTTGTTTGGTCAACTAAGATGTTTTGCAACTGTAATTGCATTACTGTTATTGGCATTTCTAAATCACTCTCTGCATTTCCTTTGGAATAAATGTCTCAGTAGCTCACCAATATAATGTATTACCATGCTACAAAACTGGAGGAACGCATTATGTATTCATGTACAGTTGGCTTTAACCACTTACAGTATAACAATGAAGTAAAGATTATTATGCAGTAAGTTTGCTGAATCATCATTCTTTTAAACCATAAATATACTCGGCATATACCACAACATCCACCCAGTAAGAAATTGGGTAAACAGAACTCACTTATATTTTGAAATTGAATGGACAGCTAAAACCAGTCAAAAAATAGCATTTCAAAAATACAAACTATAGTCCACAAACCAGTATAACACAGCCTATTTCTCTTGCAGTACAGGGAAGAGAGAGAAGGAGTTAGTATCATGCATGTTCTTAGCACCTATATATAATTCAAAACCAGGTTTTGATAGTGGTCTTAAATACCTAAAATTATAAAAAGATACAAAGTCCCTTTATATTACATTTTCTGAAGCATTATCAACACTGTAGCAGAGCGAGGGAAATTCATTTTATCAGTTTCTAAATGTGACGTGTATTATCTATGTGATAACATCTTCTGTCAAATGGTATCCAGGGCATTTACTTCCTCAAAAACCACAATCAAAAACAAAACCAAGGAACATAGGATACCAGAACAAAAAAAGGACAGACTGTATAACAAACTGATTATACTGAATGTGCACAGAAAAAAAAAAAAGCATGTTTAATTTTTCCACTCTAGCAGTTTAGTAACGTACAGGGATTTTCACCGTTTCTATGTATTGTGGTTTTGTTAATAGGCAAGTCCCAGTCATATGTTGTATAACACAAAACATACTTGGTTTTAGCATTAATAATTTCTTTAATTACATTTTCAGCAATTGTGTCATATTTGCAATTTTCACTTACTATGTCTTTCACATTTCATATTTTTTAACCTCTTGAGAAACTTTCCTTCAATATTTTGGGGTATTTCATTTAGTAGGAAATACCAATAGCTACAGCATAAATTAGCTGTTGAAATTCAAGTTCCGTAGACATGGGAGGCAATCCTGCCTGATGCAGTACGTCTCTTGGACACAGATCTGATTTTGTGTGGTGTTTGAGAAAGGGGGGCAAGCCATGCCCCAGCCTAGCAAAGCTTTTAAGCACACACTTAACTTTAAGCATATGATTACTTTAAATTACTTCAGTAGGATTATTCACACACTTGAATTAAATGCTCTTCTGGATTGGAGCCCTTATGCACGGCACACAGTCTATCTCTGCAGGGGGTCCCAAACTGCAGAGGGGATGTGGGAGAAGAGGGTGAGGCACCTGTAGGTGTTTCCAGGACCTTATACAGCACCCAGGTGAGATAAAGAAAAGGTCTCTTTTAACATCAGTTGGAAACTGCAGCTGTTTTCCAATGCTCAGACGGATGCCTCTTAGAGAACCAGAGTGGTTTTTATAAAGCCTATCAAAAAATGTATGGATAGAAAGTCATCCTTTTTTAGAAATAGACTTATTGATCAGAAACCTCTCTTTTCAATTCACATTTTCTCCAGACAAAACACATTCTTCTCCAAAAGCGCCTCATCTCACTATTCGGTACTTGATTCTTTGCAATAATTTTGGGATGAGGAGGTGGTACTTTGCCAAGGAAAGGCAAAAATGCCCATCTGCTGGTAAGAGGAAAAAGCTCTGATTTTCAGGACTTGGGAGCGTTAAAAAAAAAATTTTTTTTTTTCCCTAAGACAGAATCACAACTCTAAACTATTTCCTGACCAGTTTTTGTTTCCTGATCCCACAGAGCAGCTCTGTGACAGGGCTCCACTTGTGCGAATGTCGGCAGCGCAGGCAGGCTGGATGGAGCCAAGGAGAGGAGCTGCCCTTTAAATAACAGCACAGCTGCACACAGGTTGTTTGGGGATTTAAGTGTCAACCCCTCTAACTATATTAATGGGAATTTAAGGTGTAAAGAGATACCACCAATACAGAGGAAAAAAACATTTTTGATCTGCTGATCCTTCAGCATCAGAAGCAATGCAGAACAACAGCATGTACTTTGGAGCTTTCACAGGTATAATGCAATGCAAAAATCTTTTGTTTTAATCTACTTAATTTTCCATAATGAGAATTATCATGTTGAAAATGGTCCTGAGAAACAAAGAAAGACATGACACCAGTGGAATTCCAGGTAGTTTAAAATCAGGCCTTATTTGTCTGTGTCAACATTTTAAAGCAGGGGGTACAAAGGGTTTTGTTATTTTTGTACTAATAAAGATCCCAGAAGCCTGCAAGGATCTGTACTTCAGTATTTAGGGAGTGTGCCAGAAGGCCACGCGTTGTATTCCCAATGACAAGACAGAAGCATAGAGTTTTGCTGCAGTCTTGGTGCTTTCACTATGTGTCACTGTGCATCAGAGTTAGCAGAAGAACCGAAAGCATGGCTAACGAGAGAGAGAGAGAGGAAAGTAAAAACGGTGACATATTATTTTTCCTCAAACATCTTATCTCTCTTTTCCATGTATTAGGAAAAGGTTATGCTCCTTTTGCTTGTAATTATAAAACAAGAATGTTAATACCACGAAGGTTCAGCATAAATCAACTTCCAACTGCTAAATTTATTACAGTCTTGTAATATATTATCTGAAATGGGAAACAAATCCAAGGCTAGAATTTTTTGCTGATACTTTCTAATTGTATTGAAAACACTAGATAACATTTATGTTTCTATTAAGAATTGCTAATTTTTTTACACCTGAAAACCTTTGGAAATCCATTTTCTTATCTGTAGTGAATACAAAACAAAACTGATTTATACAACTAGAAATGTGTTTACAATGAATAAAAATTAATTATGATGGCATAAAAATATCAGACTAAATTACACTTAGCACTTTTTAATGTCCAGGAGAGGTAATTTAAAGCATATCACAGATTAACAGTTGTTATGACTATTGTTGTTGTTGTTGTTATTATATTATTACTATATTAAAAGTGGTGCAAAAAAAGCAGAAATACTTGAAGTTGCTTCTTTTAGGGTCTGAACCAATACCTACTGAAGTTAAAGGGGTCTCAGCAAATAGTTCAGGTAGATACACTATTAAGAATGAACCAAAAGATCAAGGTGATTTAGTTTCAATTCTATAATAGTATTTTTAAGTGTGCTGATACACTTCTATCATAAGAAAATACATATGTATTTCTAGTTCAGAGTTAAATCTTGAATGCAGCAGTCTGAACAAAATCCCTATAATTAATAGATAGCACAACATGCTGGCCAGGCTTTCCCCTCTGAAGCAGATATGGTCATTTATGAGGAAGAAAGGGAGAGACAAAATACATTTTTCTATCCGATGTAATGTTTTACCGCAACATTTTCATTCACACGTGGATATTTAAAAATACATTTTAAAAGATAGCTGATATCTATGTTGAAATACAAACCTAAAGTTATTTTTATCTCAACACACAGGGGTTGTGCAGAAATTTCAGGAGCTCTAATGAGAAGATACCTAACCAGTCTGTTGCAGAGACTTGTCCAAAACCCAAAACTGCTGTACCACATGGCCCAACACTGGCAGTAACTGCTGGACAGATGACTGCAAGAAAAAAACAGGATCCTTTGCAATATGAAGAAGTCTTCCTTCACTGTCTGATCAGGGAGGAAATGTAAATGCCATTGCATTGATTGAAGGGGAGGTATCACACACCATGCGGTCACTCAGAATGAACTCTGCAGCCAGCGAGAAGCTCCTATTTTTGACAATGAACGAGGCAGGCAAGTGAGCGGACACCTGGTCATTTAAAATGCACCAGTATTTGAATGGTGCACCCGTTCGCCAAATTGCTGCTGCTGTTCTGAGCCAGAAGAAGTAAAATGTGTTTCCCTTATACATCTCAGCTGTTGTGCTGTATCAGAAGGCACTCCAGGCTGGAACATGAAAACAAGCCCAAATCATCATCCTGGATTGTTCTTCCACAGTTCCTACCAGCTTTCACACTGCAAAAACCCAACTGAAAAATACTGCCACGCTACAAATAATGCCATTGGTGCATTACCTTCAAATTAGGACTAATAAAGTCCTGTCCCAGCCTGATATAAAATAACAAGTATTTTTTTAACTGCATAAAGCAGTGTTTATTCTGGCAATTGCACGGTCAGTGCCACAGGCAGATGATGGACTTTGTGGGTATGGTAAGTACTTCCAACCTGTAACTAAAGCCCAGCATGTATTGATCTTAGAGAAAAACTTGCAGTTTTTCTTTGTCTGCCCAACTCTCATCAACAATATACATCATCCATACAAGTTGCTTCCTGCCTTTTTTTAGCAATTGTCTAGATTATTCCAAAAGCTGACTACCCAAGGAATGCCTGATAGAGATCCCCCCATTGCCGCTGCAGACAGCCTTCTCAGATTCTCTCCTTATGCTCCCAATCAGAACCACAGCACGTTTTTGTGACCTCGGCATCTTCCATCCAATGCCTGATCTCTCTGGGCTGCTCCCATCTTCTGCAGCACCCTCACCAGGCCCTACAGCAGCACCCTGCGTACTCTTGGTACCACAGTCAACCTACGCTTAATGTGGCCCTGCCTCTGCTCACCAATACTTGGTCTCAGGAAAGCTCAGAAAGTCCCAGTCAAGCCTTTTTTCCATTCGCAGACACTGCTCACACATTCTGTGTAGAGAAAACCTCTTTATTATTCAGCTTCATGTCCTACAAGTGAATATCCAAATGCAGTAGCATTCATCAGAGGGAGTTACTGGAAACATTTACCCTAATTATGCTCCTGTCTAAATTGGTTACTAATCTTATATTACAGTTAAACTACCAGAAGGATTTCTACAACAATAGAATTTTTTGCTAGTTAGTGGTTTTTATCAGGCAGATAATGGGAGAAAAGAAATAAATAAACTCAGGGAGGTACAATTACATCATCTTACTATTTCAGCATGATAAACAAAACAGTATTCACTTTTCTCCCCAGAGTGCTATGAGGCTTATTCCATTAAGGTTTGTCAAGTGCTTGGATGGAAGGCCCTGTAAGTGCATGGTGTTATTAGTAAATATTAAATAGAAAACTAGATTCTAATTATCAGGATAAACAGGCTAAGTTCTGCTTGGCTAAATGCACTTGGGAGAGGAACCCAGGACCATCAGTGTGCTGTAGCGCTGAGCATCCTTACCAGATCCAACACCTCTTAGCTTCCAAAAGATCAGGTTTGATCAGGTCCAAACTTACTAGAACTAAACCTCATCACCCCTATCCCTTCCCCAACCTTGAATAAAAATTTTACTACCACTTTAGTGCATATTATGCATAGCAGACTGACACAATTTTTTTTCCAGGCATCCCAAAAATTGCTCATCATCCTGTACAGCTGGGACAAAAACACAGCACGCAGGTACGGCAGACGGAGCCTCTGCTCCCATGACTGGCAAGGATCCCTGCCCCTCCAAGCACAGGGTGTGCAGTCCTCTCTGTCACTGGGTTTGCGACTCCCTTGCCCCTTACATCCTGGCACCTGAAGGAAATTCCTGTTTCATGGTTTCTGCCTTTTGCCACAATGGAGACAGAAAAAAAAAATACATCACCCTATAAATGTTTCACCAGAGATGAAAGAAAGAGACATATAAAGCATTTGTGTAACACTGTGATGATCAGTCAGAATTAGAGCTAAAACTGCCCTTAATATTGTGTGTGAGTAAAGGTCTAAAATATTTTTGCATTGATCATTCATGATTAAAACTAATGTCATCTGGTAGCTTTGGTGTTGTTTTTTTTACCTTTGCTGTCAAGTCAAGCCTGTGCTGGGCACAGCCATCTGGGGCTTTACATTTTCCCAAGCATGCTGTGCAGTCTGATGGCATCTCTTGCGTAAAAGGCATAGACTGACAAGGATTCAAAGGAGAAACAATTGCTGCAGTGAAGAACCTCTTTTTGCATCAGGAAAAAAGGTGGGGATGGATAAAGCTGTGGAAAATAGCATTTCTGGTGGGTAGAACAGGAACCGCAGTAAAGACGTAAGGCCCTTCATAAACAGGGTCTTCTATTTTTGGGGGGCCAACCATTTTGCCAGCTATAAATGTGTTTTCAAAGGGGGCAAGCAACCTGTGCTTACAGAACTGCTCCCAAAGACTGTGCACAACACGGACACCCCAGAGAGTAGCTAAGGTGTATTAGCTAGTTCTTAGTCATGTATTTTGTCTGAAAGGAAAACTACCTTCGCTGCGCCTAGTGTTAGCAACCCAACTGCTGCAAAGGTAACAGGCTTCTCCCACCAGGGCTAAGCTTGGAGATGTTTTGAAAACCAAAATTTTGAATTACAGTGGCCTCTTGCTAGCAGACACTACTTACTGAAAAGCAACATTTGCAGGACTGATGGTTGGGCTTTCATACAAAAATCCCCCACTAGAAACCAGGTCTTGAAACACCAGCAAAACAACTGGAAGCAAGAACATTAACCATGATGGTTTGCAACCTTCATACCTCTCTCCCCCTAACCTGTAACAACAGACTGAATTAAAAGTAACAAACAAGCATACAGAAGAGAGTTTATGGAGACTTAACATCAGTCTCCTTCAGTAAACCCCATTGAGTGATTCTCAGAATGTATGGCTTTCAGCCACAATTCTTCCCGACTGAGATGGAGGGAGGCTGGGCTGGAGCAGCCTTAGCAGGGAAGCCTGCTTCAAGAACAGCCAGACTGGGCGTTGATAACTCAGTAAGACGTGCACTTCCCCTTAGGTTTATGCATGGATCAGCACCAACCTTACTAGCATGCCAAGCTACTTGCATAGCTTGGTTTTAGGGGAGAAATCACCATGTATACCCATTTATTACATTCCGTAATCATATAATAGCTATAGATTCACTACAGCCTGCCAAGCAAGCCCTTGTTCTGCAGCTACGCCATGGTTAAGATGGGCTGAGGATGGGCTGAGGCATCTTGCAACAGTGCCACCATTTCCTGCTTCTCAGAAACTGCCTTCCAGCGTTAAGCAGCCTGAATCAGGAGTATGGACTGAATTGGTACCATGCAATTTTTAATGCGTCTACTTATTGAATTTTTAATTTGCAGATTATTGACTGTATGGACTGTAATGGCTTTGAACAACAGGGTGAGTGTGTATGCCAGACATCTAAAGTAATTCTATGTGAAAAGAGATGGCAAATTGCTGGAGCCTTTAATTACACTATTATTTAATAGTATTAAGGAAGGGCCTGAAAAAACAGAATACTCTCCCCCTGCACATTTATCTACATCTCAATAAAATGAAATGCCATTTGTGTGAGGGGAAGGGAGGGGTGGCTCTAAATACACATACTTGTATCTAACATCCCTGAGTGTATACTGGTATGGAAGGACAGGTCATAAAGAAGTGATGGTTTCAGTCCATGGGATTTTAACAGTTTTTGCTTCTATGATCCCACAAGCCCCTGATATAAAGAAGCCATTAAACAAAAAGTAATTCGTTTTCTGCCCTGCCTTTTTCTACGCCTATGAAGACCGTAAAAAGAATGATGCTGTCACCGATCTCTACATCTGTCTGCATATTGCATGCTTTACAGATGCAGGGCCTGCTGCCACAAAAATGGGGACTCCCAGGTTTTTCCAGCAGGCTCCTGACAGCACATTCAGCACAAAAATCCATTCTCAGCAAAGCAGCAGCAGCAGCCATGGGCTGGCCTCGTTGTCTCAGGCAGCCCAGGTCATGCCAGGCCCTCCTTCCCTGTCTGGCAGCACGGTACCACTCTGCTTTTCTTCCCTCATGATTTTGTTTGGAACCAAAAAGAAACAACATCCTGTCATCAAACATCAGTAAGGCCTAATTATCATAGCTATGTTTTACCTACCACAGTGAACATTATTACTATGTGAAGATCACAAATACTAAGCCTCCAGGAATGTCACACGAGAATGTCATAACTAAGCCTACGTCTAAAATAAACACTCAGGAAAACCCTTCTCAAAACCAGCCTACCTACATACATGTAAGTGCATGTTATTAAGGGCTGTTCTTTAAAAGATTTGAGAAATAACTTGTGCAGGAACAAGGCCGGATTGTTATTTCTGGGGGGAAAAAAAGCAACTATGCAGAGAGCTGGTATTTTGCCATGACTTTTCTCAGACTGGTGCTGTTGGGAGAAGCCTGGAATAATGGCAGGCCACAGCTCGGCTGAAGCACACTGCAGCTGCTCAGGACATGCTGCCATCAGAAACCAGTCCGAGGCCCGGTTCTTCTCTCTTTCCTGCCACCAACTATGTGCCTGACTTGTATTTCTGCTGCCCCTTGTTAACAGCCACATCTCGGGCAGAGAACTCACAGCTCTTTGATAAAAAGCACCTCTGCTAAAATTTAAATACACTGTGCCCAACAAATGAATTTAAGATGAGTAGGTGTCAGTGGCTGTTTTAGATGGATATATTTTTACTCACTGTTGACCAGCTTTGTGCATTGCAGTCTAGCAGCATTGAAAAAGAAGAGGCAGGGGAATACATACTCCATTAGGAAACTGAAATGGCACGCAGCAGGACAGAGCTTGTCAGTGGAGGGATGAGCCAGGGAAGGAAATTTTACAAATTCCTTTCAATGTCAGGTCCTTAACTTTGCAGCAGTAGTTCTGTATACAGAAGTTTTGTTTTGTGCCCTATATATATTCCCCTTTCATGAAGAGAAGGCTGGGGACTGTGCTTACTATTCTTGGAGTGCTGTTGTGGATGGGTGGAATGCTAAGAGAACCACATCTGAAAATGTACATTCACAACGCCTTATCAGTATTGGACATGCATAATTTTTTTTTTTGCAAAGTTTCTGCTATGAAATTGGTTGTCACACAAATTCGCGTGCTTCTCCTTGCTGTTTTTTTTTTTAAACCCGCTACATTACTATATTTTTTGATGTCCATTTTAATGTTCCTTAAAGATAAAGCCAACCGCCTATACTAAAATTTCATGCACCCTTTTCTTTGGTTTTCTTTGGAAACTGAACTGCATTCTCATTACACAGTAAAATTTCACATACATTTCAGTAACTCAGTAAACTCCACCCAGATGAAAATATCCACCTGTAAGCATGAAACATTTCTGCCTTAATTGAATGTAAACGTAACCTTCCACAACACACATTCGCTCAGGTGAAAGGAAGTGCGTGTTCCACAGATGTAAAGCACCACCGTTTAATTTGCTACCGTGGGAAGCAAGGATGGTTTAGTTGAATAACTGAAACACTGGCCCTCACTTTGGTCTACCCTTGGAAAACTGAAATCTAAGGTTGAAGAAGGTTTGTCTCAGCCAAAGTTTTCAATAAATTATAATCTTTCAAAATTATAATACCAGCACTCATCTACTTGATAGAGACTTCAGGGTATGCTTTACAGGAACAGAATACATGGAAGTCTGAAGGGTTCATGGTTAAACACAAGCTGGCAACTAGCACTGACAGTCCACCAAGCACACTGTCCTTTTAATAATCTCCGTTTTTCAGCTGAAGTGTAATTCACTACAGATTTTCCACAGCTCGCTATAAATGAGACAATGGCAGTGTTCCTTTGCAGTTCTGTTTGAAAACAAGAAATATTATTGATTGCATGGGGAAATGCTGAACAATGAAACAATAATTTCCATTGATGGCATTTTAATCTCTTGACTAAGGTGCTCAACCAAGCCATTATGGGCTCTTTGCAAGGCTTATGTTGAAGCGATTGGAGCATAGCGCAGAGAACTGCAGTGGTTGAAGCAGAGATCTAGAGGAAGCAACACAGAAGAAACCACAAAAAAATTCTCTATTTAGTGTGCTGAGGGTCTGAAAATTAGGACTGTTTCGATCATGGTGCGTATGAAAGCTCTGTGTGGAGGCTCGCTGGGATTACGCCAGCTTTGATAAAGATGAAGCAGGGCTTAGGAAAGATGTACAGGCTTCAGCCACAGAAGAGCAAAGCACAGATGCCTTCCAGAAAAGTCCTAAGGTAAAGGGCTTGCAGTAAAGCTGTCAACTCCCAGGTCCCAGGATGAGGATGACAGTGATGATAATAATAGTACTAATAATAACAACAGCACCACCACCACAGAATTAACTCTTTAATACAGAACAGATACTAAACTAACTAAAGCCATCTAACATGCAAATGGGAGAGTTGTTTTCTTTTTAAGTGAAGAAGGGGAGAGCTAATTCTCCATGAAGAGATAGCTACTTCTATTTCAGAAAACAGGTACATGGCACACAGCAGTCAGCGAAGTAACTGAGAAACCAAAGAATTAAGACAGCTGAAGCACAATGGAAAGATACAGTGCTCTATTAATAATGCTCACCTTTAAAGAAGCATGATAGGACTGTGGCATTTAATATCAGTGCTTATCAGAAGCATCTCAAGAGATTTCAGCTCTTTTAATGTATGTCTCACAAAAGAAACACCACTAAAGAGTGATGACTTCAATGTTTTCCTACCGCTAACAACTGCCTTTCAGGGCAGATCCCGTGAAGCTTTCCTCTTCCACATTCAACTGACTGTGGATTTCCACGTTTAATTGAATGGGATTCAATAGCAGGAGCAGAGAGAGTTCAAATTGTCCCTTCAGGGATTCACTCACCAGAAATTACTCATTCATGCCATGACATTTTGAGGGAATATCATAATGTCGTTTTGGACACAATGTCATAACTTAGAGGGAACAGAAGAATGAGATGGAAACAGCAACTATGATAAAAGAAAGAGTGTAAAAATTATGGTTTGACCTGTGTCCTTCCTTTCACAGGGAAGTTCCAGTTCAAAAAAGGCTGCTCTATATCTGCAGTTGCTACGTACATTCACGATCAGGTCAGTACCATCAGCTGCGACAGGGTCACCTGCAGGCTATATCCTGCTGACCCGTGTTCATCCCAGCGAGTCCCAAATCCTCCGTGGCAGGATGGAGGAGAGCAGAGCTGTGGAGACCAGCGTACTAGGAGAGTGGTATCAGCAGGATCTGGCCCCTTCTCACAGCACAAGGGAAAAAGGACTCAGGTGGGTACGATGGGTATGTGTGCCTGGTGGTACTACAGAGTGGGAGCAGAACACAAAACCTTTATATGTATGTCCATGAACATGTATATGTATGTGCGTATGCATATATGTATATTTATCAGGGGTCCAGACAGTTATTTTGGTGATTCTACATTATATGCTGACACTGAGTTATTTTAGCAACACCACACTACAGTATAACATTATTTTTAAAAAAACCATGAAGAAGAAGTGTGAAAAACTAGTCAGATGCATAACTGTCATGGGAAGGCTGGATGTTTGAGGCATTTAATATGGGGATACAGCACCTCACAGGCAACCTACTAGGTCACGTATGTGCTGTGTGACAACAATGGCTTGAAACCCCTTCCAAAAACACCCACCCCTTGCACAGCCATTGAGACATGAGCTGAGAGGTAAAAGGAGAGGAAATATCCTAGCGGGTTACAGCTTGAGGAGAAGGTTGACCTGACCCTAGCCTGTGTGCATTGAAAGCCTGTCTTGTAATCCTCTCTCTCTGTCTTCAACCTGCTATCTGACTTATATTAATTAAATATAAATGCAAATAAGAATGAGTTATTTTCATTACGATTAAATATGTTAAAATGAATCCATCTGTTTTTGTGGTAATCAAACTTCAAGGAACAAGACTCTAAGTTTGTAAAAATATAAACCAGTGCTAAATGACACCTTTATGTTCAATGTCTGATTTTAAATTACTTATTACTCTTTATATATTATTTCACCTACCGTGTAAATTTTCACTTTTCATGTATTACAGCTGCTACGCCAACATTAAAAAGGCACTAAACATTTTATAACAGTGCACTGAATGGCATCAGAGCTACCATATTTTCAGTAAATATTTGTAGAAAAGCTCTTTCCAGGTCGGAAGGGCTGCTCAGACCCACTGTCACCCACCCTGATTGCCCCACTGGCAAGTCAAGCGGTGGGGACAGCCAGAGGATAACATGCTCCTGACCTCCATGAGCAGCTCTTTGTAAAGACTGAACTGGGAAAGTAAACTTTCACATTAGGGTTTTGTCACCATGATATTATAATTATTCAGTTTTTCAGTCACTGCTGCAACTTCCATTCATTTAGCAGTAGGCTTTTCAGATTACAGTCCATTTATTATCAACATTTTTTTTGCACAGAAGGTTACGAAGGTTTATTAATCCATCAACAGACTCCCTAAAAATATGATCAATGATGCTGCATGAAATGTCATTTATACACTTTAGGAGGTTTGGTAATTAGCACTCCAAAACATTTTGACTGTATTGAAGGTTTAAAAAGTACTTGTAAAAAAAATACAGAACCATATCCCTAAAGAGTTCTGCTGAATTAGAACAAAACACTGTAAATCTTACCACTTGACAACACTACTTTTATAAAATTATTAAAAAATGCATGTTATTTGAAAAGATTTTTTTTCAAAAGTATTAGAGCCAGCATTTGATTAATGAGAGTGTGTCTAGTGCAACTCCACGCTACTGCGGTTCCTCAGAGTCACATTTCAGACGTACCTTAAAGCCTGGGAAGGACTGCTATTTTCCAAAGCATCTTATTAAAAGAAAACAATCTGACAGGGATACTTGCTCAATACAGTGTGGCTATGAACTGGGAGAAGCTATGAAACACATTACAGTCCGCTTTTCTTGGACAAGGAGAGGCTCTTCAATTATAAAAGTGTAAAAATGGGTGAAGATTGAATCACGGCAGTGAAAGTACCATAAATACACATCTCATCACTCACCACACGCAGTGTGCAGATACAGCAGCAAGCAACACCTTGCTACAAGCAGAGAGACAGTTAATTCTATACACCCTCTTGTGCTGCATTCACATTACATTCAAAGGATAGCACACCTCTCTAAGCCTTGTTTTAAGAACACCACTTGCTGTAGCAGTGTGCCAAATATTTTGGTTGATATTTAAATAATTCATGAATGCTAAACTCATCTCTTTTTTTTAATAGAAGAATAAAACCGCCATATTCAGAAGCTGACCTTTTTACTCTGCTATATAAACCCATTAACAATACGGAAAAACATATCCCAAACATAAAAAGCTTTGAAATATCAATTTAAAGGCTACTTTCTGCTATATCCTTTATTGTAAATGTTACCAAGAAAAAGGCAGAAACCAAAAATCAATTTTTAATATATTTCTTCCTGCCACAGGGCATCGGAAACATTAACGGTTTCTACATCTACATGGCTACTCTTACAAGCTTTGCTCTTCCCACATTCGCCTTTAAAACATGACTAATGTATGTTTGCATATACATTTAAAGTACTTCTGTATGTAAATTAATTAACAATAATGCAGTATACACAAACAACTTTCCCGTTGTTTGATTACCCAGAATAACAGTTTGATATTTACATAGCTGCTGCAACTTAGGCAAGAGAAAATGTTGCACATTTTTATTAGCTAACTGGATTTCCAGCAAACCTGGAATCCAGGCAGGAACCAGACTTTTGGAGTTAAGTTTTGAAGCCACTGCTGTTCTGCAGAACTCAGTTAGCTCTACTATAGACATTTTTCGAGAAAGTTTTCTGCCTTTAAACTTCCAGTGATTAGGTCTTAAAAGTTCCACTGACAATAGGGTTCGTATTCAAATTACCAAGCAGTAGCTCCACTGAAGTGAATGCCATGTGAGCATCCTAAATCCATACACACACACATAATTTCCATGCTCCGTATTTTAAATCACATTTCATCCTATTGCTCCCAGTCACTCCAGTTTCCAGGCTTTCCTCACCACTATTGCTCAGCCTACTCTCTCATGTTTATGGAGATACGGGTGGAAATTTCCTCTGTAATCAACAAAGAGAAGTAGGTGCCTTTGAAAGCCCGTGGAGAGGGAGATCTGGATTAGGAATCTAATTAATTAGGGATTAGGAACCTAAATTACGTGGAACTCTCTCTATTCACAATGTAGGTATTTACTTCGGGAGGACTGGTTCACTATGTGCCTGAATCAGAAGGGTGAGATACAATTTACATATTTTCCTTAGGTTCATATAACATGCTCTATCATAGGTTTTATGATGAATTTTTTTTCCTCTCCTTCCAGATCAGGATCCCACTCAACAATATAATATATACATGTATATTATTATTCTACTAATAAAATGATACCACATGCCAATCAGTAACATCTACTTCAGCCTAGAGGTAGCACATTAGACTAGAAAGCAGAAAAAAGACAACTGGAGAACATCGAGAGACTATGAAACCATTGCAAAAAACAAAACAAAACTATGTTTGCTTGGGCTTCTGGTTTTTCTTACACTCCTTTATCTACTTTTAAATACCATCAACCTTTCAGATTGTCCCACGCTTAGAAGTGTTAGTCGATCTACTGTATTGCTTGTGGGGAAGAGTGACCCTGGTAGCATTGGAAGAAGCTATGTGAAAGTATCAGTATTTCAGAAATATACAGTAGTATTGTTACAGTAATACTGCAATATTACAGGAGTATTATGGAAAATTCTCCCTCTGCCTGTAAACACATCATTTAATCTCCACAGTGCTGAACATCCAAAGCCTCTTCTCCAATAAACTAGAACAGACCTGGCTCCACAAATGCAAACTGGATAAGTATTACTCTTAAAAGGAATAAACAATTAAACCAACTTTTCATATGACATGAAAGCCATCAATGCATGTCATGTCATTTTAAAGTGATCTTTTAAGTGTTAAAATAAACAGCAGAAACCTACAAGGCAATGCAAAGTTTTTTTGTTCCCTTTTAGAGAAGGAAGGGAGTAATCCAAGGGATTTACAACCAATTGTACAATTTCAGCACTGATAATTGCAATAAGTAAAAGTCTATTTAAACTATTAACCCAGAGCTTTGTGTCTGTCAGGTCAGTGCTGTCAGCTGCAATCCCCACCCGCAGGGTGTCACAGCCACTTCCCAAACACCCCTGCATATCATAAATATTGCTGCAATGCCTTGGTACATCAGGATGAGTTAAGAACGGTCTTGTCCTTAGTTTTAAAGATAATCTTGATGCCACTAAAATGTAGCTTTCATTTTGGGCATGACCACTGTCAGGATATAGGCACGTAATACTCCTCTGGGAAACCCTGTTGAGCCCCTGCAAGAGAGACCCATCTCTGCCAGTAAGGAAGGAGCACAGCCTTCAGAAAACAACATGGAAAATGTGAGTTCTCTCTCGAGGAAATAATTTAATTCACTTTTTCATGTTAGTCGTTGCTACCTATTGACGTCCTAAACCTGCTGCTGAATACTAGGGAATTCAGAGTAAACAACTATAAGGTAAAGCTTTTACCAGTACGTATCTAAGCGTTAATCAAAACGCCTTAAGGCAGAGTAAAAATACTTCTGAAACATTTACATGAGATGAACAGAGCTTGGATAGAAAAAAAAATAAAAAGGGGTAGTCACAATAGTTTTCCTTCTAGCTATCCACATCAATTATTCTTTAAATACAATGAGTTTCTGACTTAAGTTCTCAGAATTAAAGCCCATTGCAAAGCACCCCAAGGACTGAGAAAACACAGCTTGATGAAACACTCCAGAACTATTTTTAACAAAATAGCACTTACAGGATTGGTCTTTTAACAGCAAGTTTAGAAGGCACTGGGTTTGATTTTTTTTTCTCCTGAAGGCTCTCACAGAGTATTTGTCAGGGGGACTTTGGGAACACGTCATTTAGGTACATCATCCTTCTGTGTCCAGCACACACAACACCAAACATGCAATTATGACCGAATCTTAATCCTCCTTCCACTGTACCCTCTGAATAATAACCTGTGTCATTACAGAAAACCCACCTTTACTGCAAATAAGATTGTATGCCAGGATAACTTCCTCTCAGCCCATTCCCTCTGCAGTTCTGGTGAGCCCCAGGTAACACGGGAGAAACGGTGTGGGAGCCCAGCGATCACCCCCAGTGGGGCACGGGGCCGACAGCGTGCTTCTCAGCAGGGAAGGATGGTGAGGGACTGGATGGAAAGCACTAACCCCCACAGCCTCCAAGCAAGCTTTGGGGAGGAAATTCTAATTTTGGAGAAAATGCAATTTCCTTCTTGTAGAAGCAATGTGTCTCTCAGTAAAGAGTGATACCTGTTGGCCTCTGATGACTCTACAACAGGCAGGTGCTGGGACCATCAAGCTTTTGGCAGCCTAGGATAGGTTGGTATCACCCATATGCTTTTTAAGTTCGATTTTCCAGCTACTCCCTGTCACTTCTCTTCACAGAATCACAGAATCCTAGGGGTTGGAAGGGACCTCGAAAGATCATCTAGTCCAACCCCCCTGCCAGAGCAGGGTCACCTAGAGTACATCACACAGGAACGCATCCAGGCGTTCCACACTAGCATGTGCGACACAGACCCACATGTCCATGGCACAGCTGATGGGAACAGCACTGGCAGGTAAGGCTTGACAGGGCTCTAAATTGCAAGGCCAAACCTGGCAAAACTCTTTGGGAGTAAACTTCTGATTGCACTTAGTGAAGGGAGACTTTCCACAGCTCCTGGCACCAGGGGTCCCAGCAGGGTCCTCCACCCCCTGGGGGAAACAGGGCTCTAAAGCTGCCATCTGACTGAAAAGCTCCCTGCAGGGAATGCATCCTGCTCCCAAGCAACACACTGCAGGAGCCAGGGATCCAACTCATCAGGAAGTGTGACCAATTTGTTCTCTGAATTTGCTGGATCATTTTTTAACCCTGGCATCTCGGCTCACCTTTTTCGTCTAGATTAAGGAGCTATCTGCTATCAAAGGTATCGTCTTCAGGTAATACCTTGTAGACCATCATACCATCATCTCATATCCTCCTCTTCGACAAAGTAAGTAGATTGAGCTTCTTAAGTCTGTAATTGTAGGGCCTATTTTCCAGACATTGAGTGAATTTGCTACTGACTTTAATGCTGTCGGGATTTACACTCAGAGCCTCAGCTGGGGTAACTTCTGTGCTCAGAGGTCAGAAGAAAATGTAACTAAACCATCCCTGAGATGTTCTGATTCAAAATATTTCCTGCAAATCTCTCACTGTACACTTAATATTTTGCAATCTGTTTTAATTAAGGCTTAGCAATCAGAAAATAAATCTTTGAAGTTTAACATTTCAATAGCATGTGAAAATGTTAAATGCTAAGTCCTTTTGTATAAGCCTTATTCTGTTCATTAACAAATCTCCAATATATGAAACAGCTTGTTCAAAGCAGATAGATAAAGAAAAAAAGATTGGTGTGGATAATACCTTGTGCCTAGCACACTCCTTAAATTCAGTTATTTACCAAATGTTATGCTGGTGACAGTGGAGTGCTTGGCAAAAGCCAGACAGTAAATCATATAAAATTATACTCCCATGCAACCTTAAATTTTGCATTTTAATTGTCTTTAAACAGATCCTGCCAGTGTTATAGCCTGAAATATGCAATATAGCTCTAGAGAACAGAAAAATAAACTTAGAGATCAGAAAATAACAGTAAGAATTATGGATGGATTTGTTTCTGCCCAGTGCAGTTCATTTTATGCCTCTGAAATAGCGAGTAAGCAAAACAGGGGCCTCGCTGTCCAGCTGGCTGGACCCTTATGTCAGTACCGCTCCCATCCAGGGCAGCTGCTAGCAACGCAGGACTCACAGGAATCTGTGTAATGAGCATCTTCATGGCTGAAGAACTAGAAACCAAAGACTTACAGGCACATGACACATCAGGCCAAAGATCCTAATAGTTTAGAGGCTTTATTTGAGACTGCTTTATTTCCTCGAGAGTTGGACAGAGAGCTATAACATACTATACCTATACTACATGGATGTTCAACACACTAGCCATGGCTTGTATTTATGATGGTATTTTTGGACATAACTTAAAAGGGATATTTTCTTTTATATTTTGATCTATTTTTGTTGGCAACGAGGTACTCATGCAATCCTGCCCGAGTCCTCATGAAACATATACTGCTCGGTGGCTTTCAGCATCTCAATGCTCTCACAACTGACTGAACTCGATACCTGTGAGAAAGTAAGCGGGCTCTATACAAATGCTACAATATGTATCCTAATAGCTTTACTGCTGAGACACTGGTGTTTGTTTTTATCGTTCATAAAATTTGTATTGATAACTACTTAAGCTATACAAATGATTCCCTCATATGACTTTCCTAATAATCTATAACGAGCCATGAAATCTACTATTTGTGGTAGGACCCACCCATGAAATCAGGCGACTTTGTTCATAATTTTGAAAGTAGTACTATTGTAAGTATTGCCATAAAGTGTGCGATATAAGTGCAAGTGTACCATAATAGCCACAGCATATGCATTAATGCAACCATTAAACAGAATAGTAATGCCACAATATTAATACATTCTAGATTATAGTAGACAGAACTAATACACATTAGGTTACATCATTTTCCTACAGTAATTACTGGAATACTACATTATCCATAAGAAACTGCCATCTGCCTTCAAGAAGCCCGTTTATCTGCCATTTCAGAGCAGCAGGAGCACAGCTGGCCTCTCTGGAGACGGAGCTCCTGCTGAGGAGCAGCACTAGGCACTTCAGGAACAGCAGAGCTTCTCACGCCCGTGCTTTGGTGACGCTGACTCCCCGGAGCTGCGTAGGTACCACTGACATGGGAAGCTCTTCGGGAAAGGTTTGTTGCAGGAGCAGCCTCACCTGGCAGCTGAGGATGCCTGGCACTTCTGGGTTCTCTAACTTCTTTTCTCAGCCAAAAAAAAAATCTAAAATGCTGGGGGATGGGATAGGAAGAGCTTTGCTTTGTGATGCTAAGAGGCAAAGGCTTTTTCTGATTAATTTACCTGATTAATACTGATCCAGATCAATGAAGATGATGAAAGGCCATGAACTCCTCCTGAGATACTCAGGGCTTTTCAGCTTACACAAAAAGCCATAAATATTCATGTGGCTTCAAATGTAAACTGAAAAGCCTCATTTGACCAGTTTTGAGGGCTACCCTAACCACTGGCCAGAAGCAATTCTTATTGCCTCAGAATTCCTGTTCTCAGGAAAAATTCAACAGCAGACCGTTGTCTAACAGGCAAGCCCTTATGGGACTGAATTCAATGTCTTCAGCCACAAAACGGATGGTCTTCATTTCTCACTGCATTAAATGAAGAATCTTGATCCCACAGGGAGCACATCCACAATGCTATCGGCCCACTAATTAAGGGCATTCTTGAAGTTTCCCCGACTGGAAATGTAACAACTATTTTTCATGAAATTTTACAGGAAAAGTATTCTGCTCAATATGAAAGATCTTCTCCTTGCAGAAAATGTGCAAAACACAGAGAGACACTGGGATGAGCCACACAAAAATCTAGGAAGGCAATATTTAGAGAGATAATATTGATCTCTTTATCTTCTCCATCCCAGCATCTCACATTCCCACATATGATTCTTGTTATTTTTGTGTCCTTCATTTGCAAGACATTCAAATCAGTATCACAGGGCTTTCCAGTGCAAGCAAAATCTTGCATGATATTAAAATGCCAGACATGTGCAAATATCATTAATTACTTTCTAAAGTAATTTTTCTTCTGGGTCTCTCAGAAAAGCTTTCTACTTCCATTCTTTACATGAGAGCTTCTTAAATGGGCACTGCATTCCCCCAGTAGAAACAGGCTGGGGCTGGGGCCAACTCAAGTACAGGCTAGGCTGAGGAGAAGGTCTTATGATGGAACACAAACATTCACTACATCCATGATTTACTCCCTGCACTGACATGCCCTTCTTCACTTCCAGCAGGACCCTGAAATTCACCTCATTCCTTCCTCCTCCAAAGAGGTGGCTGGCAGAAGCAGCTAAGTTGAGGACAGGGCTGAGAATGTCATGGAGCTAGTTTGCCCATTCCTTCTCTTCTCAGTGTTACTGCTATTCAGTACCTACTGCATCCCAGCCACATCCTAAGGATGCTACCTGGCAGGGAAACTGTTGGGAGAAAGCATGAGAAGGCAACAGCAAGGAAGTGACTGGGTTAAGAATGAAGCTGCGTAGGCAAGTAAGTCCCTCTGGACTCAGGCAGCATCCTTCCACTCTACCCCTGCTCTATCTCCCACTCTCAAAGCAAAGAAGAGTGTGGCAGAGACAGATAATATGGCAGGAGAGAGAAAGATGGTCAAGTAAAGTAACTCTGAACTGTATCTGCTCTAAGAGAGTTTTGTCCCTATAACTAACATTGGCAAGCCTGTAAAGGATAGGTAAGTCCCAGGATGCAAACTGCATCCTTTACACCAAGGAACAACTCACTGGCTGGTACCTAATTGATAGCAACCCTTCCCAGTATTCAGGGACAGCTGATGTCCCCAAATAAAAGGTGTGCTTGAACTAGAATAGCTCCCTACTAAGGCACAGGAAGGCTCAGGATGCTGAAAACTGTACAGGACACGTACTCCAGGCAGCCAGCGGGGAAAGCCCACATCCCTTGCACTGCAAAGCATTGGCGGGATGCCCAACGGGAGTGCCCGTATCCTGAGTGCTGCAGAGCACTGCAAGGGTGCCCCTGTGCTGATCAAGCCCATGCCTGATGCCTCCGACCTTGGGATCCACACCCTGTCTAGCAGGCTCCAGCTCACCCACTCTTCTCGCAACCACCTGTAAGTGTTCAATTGAGGATGAAAAACCCCAGACAACCTATGCCACACCCCATCTACAGCACACAAAGGTACCCCTGAAGAGAAAAAATCAGAGAGAGAAGGTGTACCCCTTTAACAGAGAGAGAGATAATTAACCATTTGAACAATTTATCAAGGTTTCTCAAGCACTTCCAGTCACAGCGATTTTAAATCAAGGTTGGATGCTTTATTTCTGAAAGAAATGCTCTTGTTCAAACAAGAATTATTTCAGGGAAGTTTGATAGTATATATTATAAGACGAGGTCAGACTAGATTATCACATTATTCCCTTCTGGCATTATAATCTATGAATCTATAAAAAAGAAGGGATTTAATTGATGAAGTTTAGCCCCATTAGCCCCTCATTACCAGATGACACTGTCATCGTTAATCTCTGACTCCAAATGGCTATAGATTCAAATTCAACCTTTTCTCTCTAATTTTATATACATTTTATATCTATGATATACACACATGGTTTCAAGGGATTATAAAATCCACCCTTTACCTTTTTCCTGCATTAAGTACATGGAAAACATTACAGATTTCAGAATTATCCTATTTGCAGGACACTGACATTTTTTTTTTCTCAAAAGGAGTTTTTTCCAGTACATTTTCAAAGTGAAAGAAAAGAAAATTGATTCAGACTGGACAAAGATGTCCAGGGACTGCTATGATGAAGATTTGGGGCTGTGTGGAAAATGATGTGCAAAAGCCATACCCAGGCAGATGACATAAATGTACTTTCTCTTTAGTCCAGTGACAACCTTAAACAGACGCCTTCATCTGGACATGGAGATGACTGTAACACTGTTACCAGGCAATAATGACTTAGAAAAAGTCTTGTTGAAGCCTGCGTTTGTATATCAAGTAAATTCTGAGAGCTATTTTCTTATAAACATTTATATCCCCCCCCCAAAAAAAAAGTTTTAAAAGAGAACAGGAATAATTGAAAGCCTTCAGACAGTCCATTGATTTTATACTTCCTTGTATCAAGTCATTCAAATTCATTTCTTACGCATTTACTTCACTTTATAACTACTCCTCTTTTCTAAATTTTGTCCTCAAACAAGAAATAGTACTCAGGAAACTGGACTGCAGTGGAGCACGTATTTCATCTAGCGTCATTACAGGCAATGAAGGAAAACAGTCTGTCGAGTTCACTTCTGTTTGGATTGGTCTGCCGCTGAAGAACAACTGTGATTTAAGGATATCTGAGACATGTGTAGTATATAAATAGAGAAGATGCAGACGAAATATTGAGATGACAGAAGTTGATGGCGAAACTGTTAATTTTATTTCATTCCAAGCAGACAGTCTCTCCCCCACCCCACTTCTCTGTTTCATAGCACGATTTTTATTTTTAGCATGTAAGAATGAATAAGCACAAATGCAAACGCATATTTTTAAAATGTTTAAACCAAGGTTTATGGAGACAATTAATTAGATACAGATGCACTTGTTCTAAACCCTTGAAAACAAGAGACTGAACGTTCCTGATGCTTGACTGCACTCAGCACTGGGCACCTCGTGTCCATGGCTACCTGGGGGTTAATAAGGCCACAAAGCAGCTCTGCAACACCGTTTGCTTCCAAGTGCATTCACCAAACGGGGGGGACACACGAAAGCCTTGCCTCTGTTTCACTCATTTCCAAATTAGAAATGGTCTTTCACGCTTTCTCAAAGGGGCAGATGAAAAATTAATCCATGCCCCATTTTCAACAGTTTGTCTCTCAGAAGACCGAAGTAAAGAAAGATATTTATAGCTCAAATCTAAAGTAAACCATACCTGAGAAGCCGGATTAGACAAAAGTCCTTTTTTATCTGGGGTTTTTGCTACAGATTAGGGAGGATTAAGAAAGCATCCTGCTCTCACTGTTGTGTGAATGACTGCAGCAAAGTGGAAGTTTTAGCAGGCTCCCCATTAACATTAAAGGCCAGCAATGTTTAAAGGAAGGCACAAGAGAAGTTTTTCTACCAGCCTGTGTCACTTCCCAAGAGCTGACAACAGAGAGTTCAAAACAAGTAGTTTGGGTTAATAGTGTACTTGCATGTAAATACATAAAAGCTTCAGTGCTGTAAAGCTAATTTTAAAAAGGACATTTCTCTTTATAGTTCCCCTGAGTATAATAGAAGCTATGATATTCTTTCTACCATAATGTACGTTTCATTAAAGAGCTGGAGCTATAATTGTCTACATCAGTACGTAGCGGCAGACTGGATAAATTGTCCACATAAATTGCTTAATACAATTCTGAGCCCTGTTCCAGAGCACTGGTGACTCCTGCAACTACATCAGTGCATCCTACCTGAGGTTACTGCAGGGCTTCAGATAGACCCAGAACAACCCCAAACCCCATAAAACCACCTGGTGCTGAACTCCACAAACAACACCACATTAAACATTTAAAGCCGTTCACTACACTCCATGGTGGCCATGATTACGTGCCAGTAATATTGAAGATTTATGTGACAATTATGTATATGAAGCAATATCCAGGCTATTATCATTCTTAATAAATCAATAAAATCAACTGAAAAATTAAACTGAGCATGTATGGAACATTTGACAGCAAATATATTTCAGTCTCTTAAGTGCTGTCATTTTCATTGCAATTTACTGCCTACCCTACAAGAGGGTTAAGTCAGAAAAGTGAATAAAGGAAGAGAACAGGTCCCAGAAAAGGAACTACAGTGCATTGGATTGCAATTTACCAGTAAATCAGCAGGGCAGAAGGAAATTTTTGTCATAACAGGGCTGTAACATCTTTTTTTAAAGCCAGTTTTGTCTTGAACTTGAAGCTAACATTCATTAATAGCAATTTTAAGACTGTACTATAAAATAAAATATACTATAAATGTAGAGATGTAATTTCATTGGTTTAAGGTTTCTGTGCATTATTCCTCATAAAATATGAATGCTGTTATCGACTTAGTAGGTAGGATGCAAAGTATCTCCTTTTTAAAGCTGAAGAGGAAAGAGGGAAATCTCCGCGACAACAGCCATTTTCCAACCTAATGTGTAGACTCAGCACTCTCCCCACTGAGTTTTTTGATCTTAATCACATTGTGACTCTCTACAAGATATATTCGCATGAAGGATTGAAGTTTGCCCGTTCTTCATCCCGTGGCAACATAGAGTAGTTTCATTTAGAATGCATGGTCTTCTCTGAAATCATACACAAATGCAGCAATATATGGTGTGCATTCACTCACGGTATTTATATAAACATATATATAGGAGTATTATCTGAAAGAAATATCTCTAATGAACACGTGGAATTTGCAGTTGCTAGTCCACAGAGTTTTAAGCCAGAGAGCAATAACAAAGTAAGCAGCATACGTAGCACATCTCTGTGTACGAGGATATTAAACGCTGCTTTGTGAGTGCTTTTACAAGACTCCGTATTCCCTGCCCTCTTTTGTGGAAGTTATCGCTGTATTAGATGTTGTTGAACATATTTGATATGAAAGCATTGTCTGTTTGCTACCAGTATCTAACGAGTATCTCCCCTACAGTTGCCAGCAAGGTGCTGATTAATTAACTGAAGTAGTGAAGCTGAATAGTACAACAGCTGTTTAGAGAATTGTCATTAACTCGGTCTCTTTACTCATCTATTCATTCCCTCGCAGTGCTACCACTAAATTGTGAATTTGGGAAACTGTACGTCGCGCCTACCTTCACTCGTCCACGCTCCATACGGAAGAGGTGGCTGGCCAAGGCTTATTTATAAAAAGAGAAGGGAAGCATAGGAAAGAAAGAGAAGAAGAAAATAAACTTCCTGGAAGTCACAGCTCTGCTGTCACTTGTCAATGGCAGGTGACAATAGATGGTCCTCCAGGCAGAATGTCAAAAATGGGAATCACATATATACTCCGCTGACTGAGAAATTCAGCGGTCTGACAGCCTTTCCCTGGGACCGCTCGGCATCCCAGGGAGGCAGCGCAGCTCTCCTGGCCGGTGGCGGCGCGGATGAGGGTGGCTGAGCAGCTGCAGCCCACTCCCACGGTGTAATGACTCTTGGCAGAGCATCCCAACCAGTGGACCTCAGCTGCCCCACTGAATAAAGATGATTATTCAGGAGAGTATAATCTGTATTAAGTGGCAGACAGAGGGGTGGGGGAAGTGTTGATAGGACACGTATTTCTCATTAAAACATGTTGGATAGACTTTCTGCACTTGGAGGAGCTGCAGATTTCAAAGGAGAAGATGTGATGACTATTTGTTTCATTATAGCCTGGGTGAAACTAATGCAAGACAAAGTCTGCCATGCTCTCCTCGGGCTGATCACCTGAGTAAGCTCAGCTTATTCCACTTGACGTGCTCTGCCTGACACGCTGGAGATCGAAACATTAACACCAGCTGCATCTCTAACTGCTACTCTCTGCAATTTAATTTAATATTATGCTTCTTCATACAGGCCTCACTTTATTATGCTTGAGAATTATGAAAACTGGAAATTACACATGTGATTAAACACCATCTAATCACTCTGTGTACTAAATAAGCCAAAATGCATCGGAAAATAGATCAGGTACAATTTTGGTGTGAAACAAATGAATGCAGGAATGTATTGCATTGATATAGATGGAGCATCTGCCTCGTGATAAAATTAAGTCTTGTGACAGAAATAAATCACTGTAGGGGAGAATGCAAACCATTATCCAATAGGATTTTCTCTTTTCTTCTTATGTGACAGGACTTATTGGATTCCCTGATGTTAGACAGCCAAGTGCATCCATGATATGATGATAAATCAGGAAGACTACACGATTTGAAATTTAACAGCTACTTATTTTTGAGATGTTAAGCTAAAGGAAAAAACACTTTGATTTCTGCAATTAAGTATTAAATTGGGAATGTCCTTTTCCGATAACCTGATACTCCATTACTGTGTCATATCAATGCTAGCAAACATCAGTGGGTAAAACAGATTTTGGACTAAGATGAATACAGAAACCACTATCTTCCTTTTTTCTTTCCCAATATTCACAGTTTCATCTATAGAACTCCATGCAAAGGTTACTGTTGACAAAAATGTACTGTTCTTATTACATTTTTGGTTTTGCATGAATATATACTTAAACGGAGGCAAAAAATGTTTTTTGTTGCTACATTCTGCATTTGAATGAAAAAATCCATACACTACGTGAAAAATACAGAATAAATAATGGAACTTCAGCATGTATAGTGGTTGATAAATGTGATTCACAAAACATACCTTCATGTTTTAATGGCTTTCCATTGTTAGAAGTATGCTATTAATTAGTGGGAAAATGGATTCATCTATCCAGGATGTACTTGTATTTCTTGCTTTTAACCCTTTTTTTACTATCATGACTTTTGGCTACTATTTCAAAACATCACCAAGTGCTGGAAGGGATGCAATTGATGATGGAAGATTGTTAAGTAAGATTTCTGTAGGTGCATTCTGAAGCAATCATATGTGGAATGTCACTTAAAAAAACCAAGAATCACAATTATGTAAATTATGAGGTCAAGATTAAAATACAAACGCATAGACAAAGGTAGTGAGAATCAGTAACAGCACCACTAAGCACAGTGCTGATTCAGTCGCCTTTGGTGGAACTACAGCAACATCCTAAACCTGATAGTCTGGCAGGTAGGCAGCGATGTCACCCTGTGGGCAGTGTCCATACGTGACTGGCACTGTAAAGCCACTTTCTGTAAGCAGCCTCTCTGCAGCCTGCCCCACAATACGCTGTGCTGGGGAACGGCTGAGCAGAGAGGGAGGCTGGGGGGGGAGAAAGCACTGAATGTTGATCACTTGTAATTATGGTAATCTCCTTCAAAAGCTTTAACTGCTCTAAACTCTGGCTGTCTTCAGACAGACCTAACTCCACGCGACACCATAAAAGCCCTTTTAAAGAAACGTAAACTACTCCAGCTGGGTATCAGCCTTTAATGAGCGTGTGGCACACAAACATGGGGCACTCCACGCCAGGGATGGCAATATCATAACTCTATTACAACCTGACAGAAGTGATACCATCGGGAAAGCCAGGCTCTGCCACAACACAGAGAGAGCTTCAAATCACGGACTAACCGGGGCAGTTTCCTCACAGATGAGGCAAGGAAAAGCTAAGTTGCTTCTGACTGCTTGTCTCGCGCTGTCTGGAAAGCACCGTGCTGCACGAGTGAAAGCTAGTTATTATTTGACATCCTCTGGCTGACAAGGACTTGATAAGTGACACTTGCTGATGTACCTCTGGGAAGGGAATGGCTTCAGAGCAGGCAGTTAAGCATCCCACCACACCGTATGTTAAGAAGCCCCGATAAGCACAGTTTTCTGCAAAAGAGACATGAAGGAGGGAGGGAAGACAGAAGATAAAACTTTGCGGGGCAAATCAAGAAGGCCATTGTCTGGAGCCACATATCATAGGGGGACATGGGGGCTGAGATAAATGAGACAGCAAGGCAAACCAACCAGTGCAGGACTGGGAGGGGTGAGACGCCTCTCACAGAGGCACGGAGCACGTCGGCCATCCAACGTCGGCTTAGGCTGGGCAGAAGGACAATGCATCCAGCGAGAAAGTCTTGCCCAATTTTCCAGCACTTTGGTAAATTCAGAGTAAGGCCCTGGGTGTGCTGCAAGGGTGCCCTGCAACCAGCCCACCCGAAGATGAACCGAGCCTCCCAGTCAACAAGCCGGTACAGTATGTAGTCCCAGACACTCACTGCTGAAAAACGCAGGCTGTTTAGATCAAGTACCATAACTAAAGGCCATGATTATTATTTTGAGGAAGAAGTGAAAGGGGGCTTTGTCTAGCCATATCTGCAACCTTTTCTCTTACCTTTTCAGTGATATTTTAGAAGGCAAGTTTGACAGACACACTTAGAAAGTTTTAGGTGACTAGAGTGCAGTAGCCTATCCCTTTTGTATCCTTACGGATGCAAACCCTACAATAAACCCATCAGGTAATTGCTATTTCTACCCTGAAATAGTGGCTTACCCCCAAAAGATGAGACAGGGGTGCACCACCATAGCGAACAAGAGTTTTGGGCCTGAGGGGGCAAGAGCAATACTTGATGTACCTGTAATTATCTGTCAAAAACACAACTCCCCAAAATATCGTTCGTGTTATTGCAACATGAATGTTGAAATCGAGTGCTCAAAAAGGCAGGAAACACATAGCTTGAATAGCTACTTCAACCCTATCTTTGTCTCTGTGCTTACACCTTTATATAAATTATCTTTCTTTAATTAAATTAATAAACATCATTCAAAAATCTTAACAGGCACTACCACAGGTTGACAGAGGAACATTATCATCCAGTGTTTCACTCAGAAAAAACACAACAGCGTACCATAAACCACTGAGATTTTAACCAATATTTGCTTAAAATTATTCAATCTCATGGGCTTTTGTGTGTGTTTCGATTGTAGTTCTTCAGCTTTCTCCATCGACTACACCTCTGCTGCCACCTCCTGTGGCTACACCACAGTGAACTATGGTGAAAGCCCTGACCCAGGCAGTGGTGGGGAGACAGCCTGTCCATGAGGCAGGGCTGCCATGGCATTCAGTTCCCAGGGTCCCCTCCCGCTCTGTCTCCCCTTACCATGGGGAAACTTCCATGATTGCAAAGCCAGCTGACTTAGAGTCATCTCAGAGCCAGAATGGGGGAGGTAGAGTTGACCATCAAAGACTTTGGACTTCTGCATCACTTTAAGACCTGGGCTTGCAGGACAATATAGATGCAGGCTGCCTACAAGCCCTACATCACCAGAGTAACCTAGTTCCAAGACCACTCTTACCTACGCTAAATTTAGGCTCCTAGCTCAGGAGCAAAGATGTGTTTTCTTGCAGACTGTTCATTTAGATAGCTTAGAGTAAGCTCAGCTGTAATACCAGATGGTGAGATGGGCCATGGTGGAAAATGGTGTGAGATAACCTTTTTTATCCATGATGATCAATATATCAGTGGAAAAATCTGAAGAGCAAGAGAAGAGAAGATGAATACATGTCTAGCAAATTGCATTTGAAATTATTTCCACAGAAAGTTTAAGACTAAATTTGTTTTAACACCCATCTATAAAATCAGGGCATAAAGCAACCAGTATTTTATCACCAAGAGCATTCAAGTTTGGTTGCCCTTCAGAAATAAGGAAGATCAGGCTATAATAGCTTTATATGTGAAAACAGTCTTTGATTGACAGAATCTAATCATTTGAAGGGCAGCAAACCCACATTAGGAAAGCAGAATTCTCTGTTCAAGTTCTGGCTTGCAACATCTATTAGCATCTTAACATTCGCTTGTACGAGTTTTTGCTAACTGAATGCATTATTATTCTGTTACTGTGGTAGAAAAATAGCGACCTTTCTTTCCAATGATAAAAATATGTGGGTACTTTTCCTGAGGTTTATATATCTTACACCGTAGGTAATTTTTAAAGGGTTTTCTTTTTTAGGTCCAATGATTTATCTTTTCATTCTGCAAAAAAGCTGGTTTATTTAGCACAAAAAGACCTTCACATAACTTTCTGGTATCAATTATTACAGCAACATAGCAACTCCCGTGTGAAAGGTTTCCTGTAATGTGCCTTGTGCAGGCAAATAAACACAGGAGATAAAAAAAACCCCAACAAAGTACACATAACCTTCTTGCTGCCTATCTTACAAAAATACTTACAAGCAAAGAGAATTAATTGGAAGTTTGATCATAGAAAGAAAATCTTGTGCTGGCAATCCAACATTAACATTCTAAAACTGCAAACAGAAAAAATCTCAAGCAAAGACCATGATGAAGCATGTTCTTCAAAAAGGATTTGGTGTAGGGTGTTGGGGGGCACAAAATGTTATAAATTATTTTTTCGCTAAATGTGCACTATTAAAAACATTTGACTGGTACTGAGATAATACAATTCTCCATAAAAACAATGAGTAGCTCTGAATAGATAATCAGGCTATTAGCAGGACAAACACCAAAACTCCTCCTAGGATGGTGCTCTCAGAGTATTACTGCTTCATCTGAATATCATAGTAAGAGTAGAAAGAGCACACGTGTACACAGAATCTTGTGTATATGAAGAAGTGTTGAGACTGGAGAGAGGATGCTTCTTGTGGTGTGTGTTTCTGCTGTTGGCTTTGTCCTGATGTCCCCTTCAGAGCACAACTGAGTACAAGTGGCCCATTCTGGGAGAACGAAGGATTTAGGTTGATTGCACAGAAATGAGACTGTTTTCAATCCAGTGACTACTCCAGGACACCAGCCCTTCCAGGATGACACCTGTTGTATACATCAGGATTCATCAAGAATAAAACAAAGAAAGGTGAGAGCATCTGCCATAGCCCAAGCTGGAGGAAGCCCAGAGACACCTGGCAGAGGAGGACGCAAGAAAAAGACACATACTGGGTTTGTGAAATAGTCCTGTACTGAGACACCACAGGTTTGGGGCAACAACTTGAAACTCCAGTACCGCCAAGCACACGGGTTATCCAGGAACCTGTAGACCAAGCAGTCGGCTGGCTTTGTGGCATACATTTCATGTGAAACACACTGCAAACTGTACCTTTCAGAACAATTATTGCCTTTTTAAGGACAATTATGTATTATGTATGATGTATAATTTATTCCGGAGGTTACTGGTTTATAAAAGAGTCGTAGGCAAACTGCCAAGTTATCGTCTGAACTGTAGTTATGAGTAATAACAAGGGTTATAATTTACATTCATACTCTGTTTTTAAGTTAATGAGCTATCCAGTATGAAATTCAGCACTTGGCTTTTTGTTTCTGTGCTTTCTTATATTCAAAAATACAGCTTGGTCTTATAATTTGCCTCTCAGATATGTCACACCCTAAATACCTTTTACTAAACTGTCAGGGTAGTGACCGTTTGTCTGCAAAGAGAAGCCACTATGCACTTACCCATGGCTCTTACACACAGACCTCAACATTTGCACTTGCTCTGGTGAAAGAGGAAACATGACCAGGACAACAGGATTATATCTTCTTCATTAAAAACACTATAAGAAAAAAGAAAATACTTCTCTGGGATACTTCCACATCCACCTGGCCGCCAGGCACCAGCACAAAGAGCTGCAAGTCAGCATTTCATCCAGAGTGCAGCTCCTCAAGTAGCATTGGGGATGACCCACGTCCTGCTCTGGGACTAATGAGGGTGCAACCTTCTGGCCTAGGGTTGAGAACGCCGGTGATTGAGCCACACTGCCACATACACTCAGTTTTACCCAGCCAACCAGATAGCTCATTTATATTAAAAACCTGGACTAAATTTAGAGCAGTGAGAGATGGGATAACCCAGCTGGTGAGCAGTCTTTTACTTTCTGGTAATGGAGCAACAGAGTTGAACATCAAGAAGGAGACTGAAATTAAGGAATTAAGACTCAGTGAGTTCAACTGAGAAGGAGCTATCAGGATGTCCTGGCAAAAACATTAAGAGACAGAACCGATGTGAACGACAAGGACAGAAGGGTAGAAAATACAGAAAGGCTTGTTGTTAAGAGAGACACATCTGTCACCAGAGGACAATATTTATAAATCCTGAGCCTAGCTTTGGTGAATGTAAGCCTGGCAGGATCACCAAGCCTAATTTGCCCTTCATACCCATGGCACTGCTAATGATAGCCCAGTGGTGCCTCTGCTTCCCATGAGAAACTTGTAATCGTTTCTCCTTCCCCTAGAAAAAGTAACAAATTATGAAGTCCTTGGCACATAGAAAAGAAGCAATAATTAGATGATGCCATGCCTGGACTTTTTGTCAGCCGTTTTCCAGGCATGGTTGTTAAGTGCTGCTCTGGTGCCAAATATTAATTATCTGAAAATTAGTGCTTGGTGATAGACCAAGTCTTTTCTCATCATAACTCTGTACCACCAGCATAACGGTATGCAATAAACAAGCCCAAACATTAGTAAAGAAAAGCAGAGTGGAAGTTAGCATGGCAGAAGTTTCACAAAGTTTTGCTGATTCCCTTGCTTTTTACACCAGTATCTCATTCCTGTCTCTGAGGTCTCACTTCATCCTCTCAACCCAAGGACTCGGCTGACCTACCTGAGTCAGGATGAGGGCAGCTGGGGGCTCCCACTAAGTCGAGGAGAACCAATTGCAGAGTGTGATTCTTTCCAACCAAAGACACCTCTGCAGGTACCACCTTCTGTCCATTGACTACCCAGGAGCCAAAGGCTGCTCCACAGTGAGGCGGACCCAGGTTTCCTGACTTCTCTTTCAAACCTGGTGAAGTCATCTTCTCTAAACTGGAGGTAAGAGCTGTGCCTCAGTCATTGCTCACATTAAAGCAAGAAAATACTAATTTAGTAACTACCTCAGGGGAAGAGACAGATGAATACTGGAGCTGGAACTCACCTCTTCACTGCAATAAGCTTTCTTCTCCTGCTTTTACAGTGCTGTGGCAGCCCTGTGGGGCCATGGCAAGCCCGAGAGTAATGCTCAGGCAGCAAGAAAGGACACCCTGGGCTCAATCTTCCCTTTGTTTTACATTTGCACAACTCAAGGAGGAAGCTGGATGCTTTCTTCTGCAGTGTGAGTTTGTTCCAGAATAAATCTCTTTCACACAGTTACTGGATTACCCACTGTCCTCTTTGTCTAGGAAAAGCCTTCAGAGATTTGCTTGTCACTGTTGCTGTATTTCCACAGGACAAAATCTTCTCTTTCTAAGCAGCCTTCCACAAGCAAAGCAGTTATTTTAGAGTCCTACAACCCAGGCACAAGAAAAGGGGAAAAAAGAGTCATCTGGAGGAACTGCAAAATCACAGAACTTCCAGAGAGTCACGGTCCAGGGCTTATGGTTTAGACCACTCACTAAAAAGGTATGAGATCCACAGTATTTTTCTCTGTTTGCTAAGTTTTGAACACAGATCCTAGAGCTTTGGAGGTTTCTTGCTGTCCAGACTCTTACCAATACTGTCCCACATGGCCAAACATCATCAAATATTCACTAGAAACCTGGAAAACACTTCCAGACTGGAACCCCACACCTTGCGCTATGCTCAAAAAATCTGGTAGAGATGAGAGCGAGCTATCACACCTTCTGGCTTCACCACTGCCCTGGGAGATGTGGGAGCTGGCTGGCCAATGCACCTTCAGGCCACCCATCTCACAGCTCAGTCCTGCTGCATCTGGACTTGCTCCTGCTCTGAGGGTGCTGCTGTGAGCATCCTCCACACAGTTATTCGTAAGAGGAAGAAATATGCCTGACAGTAAGGACATGAAAGGTATAGTGGCCAGAGTCAATATTAGGCTAATGCTTGTTAGAGACATGAACCTCAGCTGCTTCAAAGTAAATGAGGAAACTTCTACATGATGGGAGGATGAATGGAAGCTGGGAGCAGTAAGGAGAGGGAAATTACGGGGGTGAGGGAGGGGAAGGGCGCCCTTAGGTTTTGCAAACTGACAGTCCCTACTGGACTGCAGCTGGCTGCCCTTACATCAGGGAAACCCTGTAGCTACTATCACTTACTGGTATCCTGAGCAGTAATTGCTTCAGAAGCTGGATGTCATAAATACCTCGTTGATGGTCCTCCACTCCATGCTGGCTAATGCTGGAGATGCTCAGAAGCTTGCCCTGTATTTCTGGTGTTTATTTTTAAAAGGAAACACACAAGGCATTTGCTTTGGTGAGAAAAGCCTAAGTTGTCAACAGGTGCTGTTCAAATATATACCTAGAAAGATTTCTATATTAGGGCTACAAAGATGATTAGGGGATGGGAACACCAGTATTATGAAGAAAGGCTGATAGACCTGGGTCTACTTAGCCTGGAGAAGAGAAGACTGAGAGGGGATTTTATCAATGCTTACAAATATCTACAGGGCGGGTGTCAGGAGCATGGGGTCAGACTCTTCTCAGTGATGCCCAGTGACAGGACAGGGTCAACGGCCACAAACTGGAACACAGGAAGTTCCATCTAAACATGAGGAAAAAATTTTTGACTTTGAGGGTGACAGAGCACTGAACAGGCTGCCCAGAGAGGCTGTGGAGTCTCCTCCTCTGGAGACATTCAAACCCCACTTGGATGTGATCCTGTGCCACCTGCTCTTTGTGAACCTGCTTTAGCAGGGAGGTTGGACTAGATGATCTCCAGAGGTCCCTTCCAGCCCCGCTCATTCTGTGATTAGAGAGAGATACATATGCACAATTAATATTAAATTGAACTGCTCAGCTTTTGTTCCTCAACACACAAGAAGCCAGTATTCACACGCACAAGTGCAATACATGATACTGCAGATGAAATACAAGAAGTGATATAAATTTTTCCCATGATAATTGTGTAGTGGGGATGTATTAGAACTGGTCTCATTCTCAGTCTATTTAGCTATAGAAGCAATGCAGTTCACTAGTCACTCTTCCATGCTACTCAAGTTATAATAAGGGAATTTTTCTGTCATTTCGTACCACTCCTCTTCAGACAGTTTTAGCAGGAGACCACCTAAATATTAATGGCATCCATTGATGCTCCTAATTACCCTTTATAAAATAATTGTCCTAAACTGGTTTCAGTGTCTGACTGCAACATCTGGCCATCATCACCCACGAAAGCAGGACCAGCTGCAGCATGCTGCTGCTCTCCCAGAAACCAATTTCAAACCACCACAGAACATCCTGCCAGTTCCCAGCCTAAGTAACTCCATGGGACTTTGTCTTTGATTACATGGTATGTCCAGATCAAGCCCTTTGTTAAGTTCTTACATGACGACTTTAAGTTGGCTTGGGGGTCAAAGAGGGAAGATACTTCAGAGAATGGATTCAAAACCTTTCAAGGAAGCAGGTTTGGTTTCTATAATTAAGAGTATCCTCAAACTGCAGCTCAGACTTTGATGGAAGGAAGAAACACAGCTGAGGAGCAGATACATCGAGTCTGGTGGAGCCACTTAAGCTTTTTGTGACTGATGCTCAGCCTCAGCAAAGACAGTAGAAAACAGAAGTAGCTTTATAAATTACCTTGCGGCACAGCCCTTTCAGGGGAAGTGCCCCAAGCCCCTCAGAGCAGAGAAATACATTAGCAAAGAAAAACACAGGACGATGAATGCTTTCCAAGCAATGGAACTGACTCAGTGACTGAAGGAAGGCGCTTGCTCTCTGGACCTCAGTGGTACCAACCGAGGGGCCTTCACCAGTGCTGGCATTGCCCACCCACACCAGCAAGCGCAGCCATACCTGAATGTGTCCCAGGTGTGAGCCTGGCTGCCTGCCTGCACTTGGGACAAAGATAAAACACACTGCCCTGGTCTTACAGAGTCACAGCTTCTTCAGCAGTACTTTTAAACTACCCCAAATTTCCGTAATTTTGATAATTCTGTGCAATTGCCTTTGAGCTGCTGTGATAAATACCCGAAATTAAACCATTTTCAGGTTCTCTCCCTCCTCATTGCACTGCAGCTCCACATCCGTGACTCTATAGATGTAGAACAAAACAAGACTCGATAAAGTGTGTAAAATGTCATGGGTTACTTTTTTCATATTTCTACACAGATCTTAACGCTTTGCAAGGTGTAACCAGGCTTCTCCCTCACCCTGATTTATGAAAACTTCAATTTAAAAAGAGGGGAAGGAAATCATGCCTTATGCTGCCCTTAAATGTCAGTCAACCTTAAGACTAGGGAACAGGTCCCTACTTCTCAAATGTCAGTAAGACTTCTCATAAAAAAAACATGGGCGAGATGTCTGTATAGTTCACATGCTGTATGATCTCATTTTCAAATGTTTCTGATCTTTCCTTTCTTTCCTGGTTTGGCTGGCAGAGTAAACCAATTCACAGTGTACTCCCATTTGCAGCTCCATCATCAAAACAGCCGTGTGCCCCCTGATATCTCGATCTTTTAACACTGGCTTTCTTTCCCCTTTCTTCCCCCCCTCCCATTTTAAACAGTACCTTCAAGTTTGCTTTAACACCTCAGAAAATAGTGCCATAAAAACAAACAAAAGACCCAGGACCAAAATTGAACATAAAAGTTGTTGCAGATATTGTTTCTCAACAAACAGCCTCTCCAAACATCATAAATTGTCCAAAACCTCTTAAACCTTTGCTCTACATCACCCACGCAGGACTGCAAAGGGAATACAGCCAAGGAACTGCAGGCTAATTGAAAAATCATTCACTTGGGATACAGTAACTATCATGCTCCAGTTCTATGAAAGTATACAGAAACTTGACACAAGTGCCATCCTCCACGAACTAAGCAATTGACTAATCAGCAAACTCAAAAGGAAAATAATCTGCTTTTTTCTCCCTTGCACTGCTGAATTTGCATTTAAGAATTCATCTGAGATGCTAAAAAAAAATAATAATTAAATAATCCTTTGAGATACATTGGGTGGCACCAATTCCTTCCCAGCCCCCAGGACTGCTGCCCCTCAAAAAGAAAACTACAGTATTGACTGGTAAAGTTGGTGTAAGGACCCAGGAGCTGCTGTTTCTAAACTCCTATTATTCAAAGACCGTTATCACAGTTTTCCATTAGCAGAAGTAAGTAGAAGCTTTGCTGTGTAACTGACAATGTTATTTTGGGGGAAGGGGAAGGAAGGCTCAATATTGTACAGCAAGAGGTATCCTATTGACCCTGACTTTTTATGAGATTTTTGTGCCTTTCTTCTTCAGGCCATTTAGCATTGACTTTGCCTGTTATTAATTTTAGAGTCAGCAAGAGCTTCTGGATTTTATAGGTATAGTACAAATGGAAGCACCTGTAGAAGCTGTTATTTACCTGATATTTTAATATTCTGTGCTCTGTTCCCCAAGATCCCATTTAGCAGGTTTAGCATATCCCTCTATACTACAAAAACATGACAGACACACATCTCCAGCTCTGTCCTTCCACTGGGTTCATGATGCAGTGATATGATGATTCCCAAAAGTCTGCTCCATGCACTCACAGCATTTACCTTCAGACTCTCCTTTCATGCCTCAGTGACCGAATCCCTCACTGTCACTAGTTGCCTTTAAAGCAGTAGGTGAACCTACATATGCTTGGGCATGTATTTCTCTGCCTTGTATTGGGAGAGTGTAAGCATAATTGCATTCAGGGAAATACATCACACTGTCCGTTTTGGAATCCCTATGAAAATAACATTGGGGATATTGTCATCATCTTCAGCAGATCCTTCTATTATCTCTTTTGGATGATCACAGCATGGGTCATCCTCCCTATCTACAGCAACAAGCTGCTAACATGAGAAGACAAAATACCCCATTTCTGAAGGTTCAGAATCAACTATTGACAAGCTAATCCCAGTTAAAGCTCTGCACGCTTCATGTCTTGCACTTTAAAATATATCTAAAAAATGTACAGCAAAACTCTCATAAACAGTCAGGAAAAAATCTACTTGGACAATCTCCAGAGAAAGAACATGCTCAATACAGATACAGTACAAGTAAACAAACGAAAGAAGCCTCAACAGGGAAACTGTATTAAAAGCACTGTTTTACAACATGGAATATCATACCAATTTTGTTTTCATTGTACAGTTATTAGGTACAGTGAGAGTTAGGAAAGGAGACAAATGAAAAAAGGAAGCAGAGGAAGGTACTGGGTGGATGAGGGACATGCAACACATGTTCTGGCAAAGGAGAACAACCAGCCAGGTGATGGCCACGTGCAGACTGCAGAACCTAGGAGAAGGTTTCACTCCAGCTTCAGATCAGCTCTCTTTTCAGGTAAACGAATAAAAAGCCACTGAGCTTTTCATAGTATATGGCAAGAAGGATACTCCCACAGCTCCCATAAGAAAACCCTTATGCAGCTCAGATGTATTTATTGTTTATTTAGGCGATCTGAAGTTTCCCAATTATAAATACTTCTACAGATTCAGCAGTTGCCAGTTCTGTAATTAGCCAGAGCACTTGAAACAGTGCTTTCCAAACTGTGGTCTGCAGATCCCTCTCAATCTCCATTTCTAGGGAGTTCAGGAATGATTATTACCAAAGTAAGACTACTAGTTGTGGTCTTCAGCTTTTGGTTAATACATCCAGTAGAAGTATTTCACAAGTCGTCTTAGCAAGGATGGTTGAAGACCATCAAGGTCTAAAATTCACAAATTTGTTTGCTCACTCATTTTGACTTGCAAATACTCAAACAAGTCTGTCCAAACACCGCACCTGAAATTGTATTCTCAGCTCCCTGGAATTTCATTTTCTTGATAATTTCTTGCTTTTCTTTCTTCATGAGATGTATTTCCCCCCCAAAACCCCCCAGGGCCATCACCCTGTAACTGTGCCTGTGAAGCCAGTGCTCCCAAGCTCCAAAGAATTTTCCACAGATCATGGGGGTTTCATGGCACTGACTCTGAGAGTCCAGGATTTGTTTGGTGGGACAGACACCAGATGAAGTATTGGGGTAGTAAAATTATGTTTATTATTTTAAGTGTTGACTGTTGAAACAAGAGCAGCTGGGGCATGTTTCTTCCTCTGAAAAAGCTGCACAGATGTCTACAACTGGACAGGCCAAAAATACAGGCCATTTTTTCAATAACGAAGCTTAACTTCCTGTGAACCAGTTTGAATGAGTTAATAATACATAAACTTATGTAATCCATTTTGAAAACAGACACGTGTCACATTTTAAACTCTGTGTTTCATGATGAGCAATCATTATCACCTTACACAGGAGAAACCCTGAAAGCAAAGAAAAGGGAGAAGATGTTCTAGCCTCCTAGACCTGTTCAAGCTTACCAGTGCCTTATTCCACCAAGGCCCTGAGGATGCTCCTTCTGAGCAGGAGATACTCGAACTCCCAGGGAGAGCCAGGAGAATCTGTCCCTTTGTCTCCAGACTGCCCAGCTCTCATACTCAGCCACTGAGCCAAAGATACTTTGGATTTCTACCTTTTTTTTAAATTCTGATTTCATTAAAAAAGACAAAAAATCAATACAAATAAATACAAAAATACAGAGAAGGAAATTACAAAATATAATGCTAAATATTTAAATAGACAGTGCTGACCACTATGATCTTTAAGATTTTATTACTCCCAGTCCACAGTGTAAATGGATCAGTTACTTGCAAAAGACAAGTAACTGAATGGTCTTAACTCAGTGGTGCAAACTGATAACTACAAATAAAACAACAGCAATAATGGAATAATATCCTGATAATGGTTCTTCCTGATTTGTAGTTTTTAAGCTGAAGCAGTTTCCAACCTGTATATTCAGATGGAAACAATACAACAAAAATTGTGGCTTATTAAGAAAACATTTTGCTTGGGTAGTCTCTTACCCTGGGCAACCCGAAGGAGTTAAACACCTCTGTGTCCCCAGCCTTCTCAGACAAGTCCTGTAATGGGCTCCATGGAGCATAATGCAAGGATGGAGAAACACTGCCAAATATTTGTTATGCCTAACATTTATGTACATTTATCTAATCTCCAATATAATACAGGCTGACAGTATAAACAGGCCAGCTGAAGCTAATCTCTGCATGTTCCTAGTGTGTGTAAATAGTCTTTTCCTCAGTTTGTTTCCTTAAAGTATGGAGCCTGCAATTATCTCTCACAGCTACAAAGGCAATGACATGTTACTTAGTACTTTTAACAATAACAAATTCAGTCCTGGTGACAAGGGAGTTTAAACCTGCTAGGCTATAAGCCACAGCGTAAGATTTTCCAACAGACCCCAATAGAGATCTTTTGTCCCACAGGCTCACTCATTTTTAACCTCTCTGCTTGTTCCGTCCTGGCCCCTCTTAAACATAGGAACTCCTACCATGGTCATTCATGAAATCACTTTATGAAGATTGTTGTTCTTAAGGTACTAAATAAGATAAATTAATTCCACTACTAGAAAGACCAAATGTAAAAACTGGGACTTGAGGAGAGGGAAAAAAAAAAAAAGAAAGAAAAGGAAAGAAAAGTACAAGGCGCATCTCTGCATTTCATTAACATTAAACTTCAAATAAACATCTGCGAAACTGTTGATACAGTTGATTGCACATCATCATCTTCATGTCATGGTTAGATCCTTGTATTTTGGGAGTACAACAGAAATCTAACTAGACTGGGAGATTCTCAGATTAAACAGCCTTTTCCTTCTACCCCTCTTCTGATCATTTTTCATGTTTTGATGAGAATAAAATGCCACCCAGATTTTCCTTGGACATTTTTTATCTAATCTTCCCTATTCAACTTAGTTTGACGTGCTTGTAATACCTATTTAAAACTGTCTCTCTCTCTGTCTAATACCTCAGCCTTTAACAGATGGATATTTTCTCCTGCACGTAGTTACAGGCAAAGCAGCTAAGCAAAATACAGTACAGATGGTACAGGATGAAGTAGCAGTTGAAGCAGTGGTTCAGCAAAAATGAAGGAGAACAAAACTAACAAGTCATGAAATGGCTGTAAAAAAAATTAAAAAGGAGGAAAGTAAGAAAGCCCTGGGTTAGGGGTGCTTAAGATGACATGGACCAAAAACCATTATCTTGTGCTTGAGGAGAGCTCACACCATTGGTCCAAGTGGAGATTCGGCTAAGCAAAGCCATCTGGGCCATGTCTATATGTTGAGGTCAACCTGGGTGGCTGACAACCAGGTCTGAGCTCCACAGCACAGCTCTGGTGTGAGCTCTCTAGCTGCATGCTCATAGCTATTTTGCTGTGCCTCGATACTCCAAACCTCTGCTCAAGGGTACGTGGAAGCACATTTCATTGATTTTTGTGCCAAGACACAGTAAGACTCCTTCCTCAATGTCTCTGCCAACCACAAAGTAACCTGCATGTCTCCCAGAAAAATGGTGGCGGTGGAGCTGGGGGTTGGTTTGTCCTCAGGGGATGCAGCTGGCCCCTGCACAGCAAAGCAGGCAGCTTCTGCTCTGAATCTAAGCCTCAGCCACGTATTCACCCCACATTTGCACCTGGGCAGACTTTTTCCTGTGTGGGTAGAAAGCAAGTAGGTGTAGTAGCAGAACAGGAGTGAGGATTAACAGATAATAAACCAGACTGAAGAACCAAGGGCTGCATAATATTTGCACACAATTAATCTAATACAATTAATTTAATTTACGAGGGCGGCTACTGGTTCAGTTGCAGTATTTTTATAGAAATGTTGTGATACATGTAAATACCTGTTAAACCTTCAGCCTCCCAAAGGCTTCTCATCTGTGGTCTGTTCTTTTAAATATTCATGGTCTTCTTGCTCCAAACACGCATGTTAGTCCAAATAACATTCATATGATTGATGCAATCTCCCAAATTAAAAGGCATCCATTCACTCTGACATGTGCTACATCTAACTTTTACCCAGGATGTGTCTATTTGCTCTCCCTCACACAAATTTCCGCAGGAGATAAAACTGAAAGCAATAAATAGCTAGAGATGGAGCCCTGAAGAGCCAAGACTGACGATGTAATCTCCTGCCAGGATACTGACCTTTTATTTTTCTAATGAAAACACAATAAAATGGCACTAAAATATGTGAAATGGTCATTTTTAAAGCATTTAATATCTCTGATGTCAATCACTAGCTGTACCACCCAGTGCTTTGAAAATTCACTAGTAATCATACCCAGTTCATTTCAACCCTTCCCACATGGGCTCACAGCTTTCTGTCTCTCTATGGATATGGTAACTCTAGGTCTCACATCCCAAGTGTACCCAGGGAACCTATGCAGCACTCATCAGCAGTGTCTCCCTGTGGCTGGGAACAATTTCCCTGCTGCGAGGCGGGAAGTTCAGCCCCACGCCCCATACCCATTCCATTCTAAACCTCCCTCCTGAGGCTCCCCCTGAAGGCCGCCTCGCTGATGCTACAGGTACAGAAGGAAGGGGACCAAACTGCTACAAAGCTGTCAGGTAGTGGTAACTGATTCAGGTTGAATTCATATGAGGAACCTCAAGCTGAAAGTTTGTGCAGCCCGTTGCTGATCCCCATACCGACTCCAGCACCAGCCTCTAAGACCCGTGTTTCCTGCACAGTCGCAGTTTGGGAACGTGTTATGTGAATTTATTTCTTTGTTAAATCAGCTGCTGTGTGCTTACATAATCACAATAGCAGTGCTATCATTATCAAGCTGAATTTCATGTGGTACGCATGGAATTTTATGGCTGTTTTAATAAACATTACGCTGGTTGGAACTTCTATAAAATAAACCATTTTTCAAGTTAAATATCCCTTTCTTAAGTGCCAGACTGCTAAAGAGAGGCAAGCAGAGAAGCCTCACTACAAATCTGATTGCCATGAAGGGTCGACCACCGCCCACTAGAAAGGCACATGAGAATGAATTTAAGCTGCAGGGGAAACTTGAGCATCCTAGGTTGTCCCACAGAGGGGCTCTGGGCCACTTCTAGTCACTCCTGGGACCAGCTCCTTTCCATGAAGTGTCCGTCTGTCCCTGGCTGGCTTCCTACAGGCAGCGAGTGGCTCATCATCTGACTAACGATTCTAGCAACAAGGCCAACTGGAAAGGGTCAATCCAGATGGAAGTGCTGAAGGCATACTGCCTCCAAATCACACCAGCTAAACTACTTTGGATATTTATTCCAATGCAAAGGTAAAGCAGCAAAGAATGTGACACTTTTCTGTCGTGAAGCTTTCCAGGCATCTCTCATCATTAATTTCTGACAGTATTTAAATCTCCTTTCTTCTCCTGCTAAGTGATATTTTATATATAAAGCTCACTTGATACTTACAGATTTATAGGTTAATGCATAATGACTTTTTTTCCCCAAATTTTTACAAAACCCTTCATTATGTCTAGATTTAAGCAGGCCCTTCCCAATAAGGCAGATTCACCTTGACTGCCTAATTCATTCTTCACATTCTAGTCCAAAACCAACAAATGGAAAACAGAAGAAAGGATGGTGAACAAGAGCCCTTCTGGATATCACTGGGAGCACTCCCTTCTGTAGTAAAGTAGAAGAGAGAAAGACAAGGCAAGCAGATTTTATTCACTATTGCAGAAAAAACTCAGCTCACAAGCAGACTGCAATTTAGTACCAGAAGAGCTGTCTTCTACTGAACAATTACTGGAGACAGAGTCGCCACGTATGATATTTCCAAAAAAATACATTAACTTGTAAAATAGAACTGGAGCCAAAAAAACTCAATAATCCAGGTTCCAATTCTCCTCCTGAGATACAAAGAACTCTTATTTACTTCAATAGAAAGTGAGATTAAAAATCAAGAGAAAGGTATTCATGTCATGCGGGAAGTGAATCAGACCCTCGGATTATCCCATTAAACGCAAAAACCCAGTCAAAAGCTGTAAGAAAACAGTGTAACAGAAGAGGCAAGTACAGCAGGTTGGGCTTGCATTGAAAGGGAGGCTTGTAAAAGAAAACCAGCGTTGTAAGAAGATCTGATTAGCTCCCCGGCTTCTATTCTTAGACAATCAAGGCACAGGAATGGCCAAGGCAACGTTTTTCCACCTCCTGCAGTCTGAAGACACTGTCATTTAGGAGATTAACTTTCCCACTACTGCCAGTGCAGAGTGTGCCCACCTCTCACACACAGCAAGTCAAACAGGGGAGTCCAGCCAGTTCCCACTAACTCCCCGCAGTACTCCATCTCCTTCCCAAAAAGCTGGTGCAGGGCGGGCGTGGGGTTACATCTGGATACACTGACCAGATGTTTCACCATCTTAACGTGTGAGCGGCTCAGCAGAAAACTACAGCCTTTCTCTGCTGCCAAATCTGAAAATTTCTGGCATATATTGTTAAAAGAAAGGTGTTCCCTCAAGAAAAAAGATCAAGTTATTGCCAGTTGTGTAGAATTCTTTTCATCAAGCAATGAGCAGTGAACAGTCCCTTTTCTGGCTTTCCTACTTTTTCTATTTTCTTCAGTATTTTATTTGTGATGAGAGGCAAAGAGAAGGCAAAACCCAAAGAATGCAAGCTGAAATACTTTCTTTGGGGTTGGCAAGTAGAGGGACTTAACCCTTCAATATTTTTGTGAAGTAGAAATTTTGTTAGGAGGCATTATGAATTTATTTATCAGAACTATCTATCAATTTTCAGGCAGCTGTAGACTCCGAATATAACCTGTGCTATATCAGTGAGCTTTAAGTGCAATTAACAACAAATTACCAGTTTAGCTGAAAAAAACCCTTCTGTATACTCTCTTTGCAATGGCATCAGCCTTACAATCTCAGTTTAGCATAGCCAAGGCTTCTGGTGGGCCCTTTATTCCATGGTCCCTCAATAAAATGCATTCCTCACTTTACTACATACCAGGCAAAATCTGTTTGCTGATCTTCAGTGTATTATGCAAAGCATTTGGGGAGAATGACAGGAGAGAGAGAATTGAATTTTGAGGCATTTGTTTGATCTATCGCTTTGATGATTTAGACTGATTTATATGATGAGTTTGGGCTGTGTGTGTTATGGTTTGCATTTTATGCACTGTTTTTCTATGGATGGATTCTCAGCGATGTTCAGTGCCCTGCATCTCTTAGTACGACACACAGATTTCAAACAAAAAATAGCAGCATTTAGCACCTGCTCTCTGGCAACACATATTAGAATTTAAATAAGAATTGCACTGTTGGAAAATCTGGCTGCATTTGAGGGCACTGACCACTTCCAAATCTGGTCTTAATCTTGGGCCTATGTGATTTTAAACATCAAAGCAACATTCTGAATCCCATTCAGGGAATCCAAAAGAAGACACAGTAGTTTTCCACACGTGCCTGCTATGTGGTCTCAAGAACTGCTCTCCTATGAACGAAAAGTCTTGGTCTATCTATTTTAAACTGCTGATAAATAAAGAAGGGGCATCATAAAAAAAAAAGAAAAAGAAATGTTTTCAGGATTGATTCTCTGACTCTCTTGCGAAGAACCCTTGCATCTTATTTCTCACATTTATTTCTATAGCTTTTTCTTTTTTTCTTCTTTTGTATTCTGCTCCTTAAAAATAAGTAGGAAGCAAAATGTCCTTTTGTTCCTTAAAAATAAGTAGGAATCAAAATGTTCTTTTGGTCAAAAGCTATTGTTAGCATATATTTTACAAATCTAAACAGATGGGATGGAGAAGTCTGTTGTTCTGAGAAGTGCTTTAGTGCAGGATGACTGAGAAGGAGCATCACCATTCAAAGAGTGGCACTTCTAAGTCAACACCAGGCTTCACTACTAAATTCCGTGTTTATCTTAAGAGGTTCCCACACAGTCATATCCCAGCAGCAGCACATCCCTCATGCTGCTAAAAGCAGCAAAATTGAGAAAAAAAACTGCTAATCACCTGAAAATGAGAAGCATCAGTCTCTGCAACCTAGTTCTATAAGGCTTTTTGCAAAAGAAAGCAGTCACCAGAGCAAACATCTGTGATCAAACACTAATTTAGCACCAACAGAAAATTGACTTCAAATCATCTCTTTGTCACTGTAATTGATTAAAAGTCAAATGAAAATTGATAACATGATTTTCTATGTGTGAATGTGTATGTGGCACAAACTCTCAAGAGCTTTATTGGCTTCATATATTGACTTTTTTCCAAATAAAGCCTTTTAAGAGTACATTAGTCAGTCCACTAATAAACTTAAAATGCAGGCTAATTACTCCAACACAAGGCATTAATACGCTCTTGAGACCACCAAATTTTGGTGCAAAAACAAATTTCTGAAGAGAACTCTGAACCCAAGTGAAGCAACACAATTCATGAACTATTTCATTTCCATTGGGTTTTCTGATAATGAAGGAAGGTGACTGCTTTTCCCTTATTTTACTTTTTATTTAAAACTTTCTCAACATTTTATTAACTCTTCTCCAGTCTCAATGTCACATGCTATTGTTCTTTGCTAGTCTAAAAGCTCTTTTTAAGCGTAGGTTACAGATGTATGTATCTTTTTTTCTTTAACAGATTATTTTCTGCACCACAGAGCAAACGCCACTTCGTATTGACCCCTGAAGAGAATGTAGCCAACAGAGTACTAAAATGTTATTTCATTTACTTTATGGACACTGGGTTTTTTAATATCACATGTAAATCCAACAAAAAAAGCTATTCTGCCACAGAATATCCATTTGCTTTATTATTGCATATTCCAAACTGGCATGAAACTAGGAGCAAAAATGTCTTGCAAACAGCATTACTTCCACTAATTCAAATTTCTGTCTTCTTCTCTACTGATGGGAATACGCAGAGGTATAAGAAATGGGAGACAAAAGCATATTAGAGACGTCTCATTTATAAAGTAAAGAAAGTAAACGTCATCCCTAATCCAACCATAACACAAACCCCAAAATCTTTGCAAATAAACTCTTCAAAGTAAGTATTTTCAAGACTTTCCATATGCCTTCATATTACAGTCAAGTTCTGTTACACCACCACAGCCATGCCACTGGCCAAAGATCTAAGTGTAAGTCAGGGAACAGAAACCTATGGCAAAGCATTACCAGGTACCACCCCTCTTTGTCTCAGGAGAGGAGTGGGGACAGCAGGAGGAATAAAATCTCCAGCCATAGATTTGAAGTGCTGATCAGGAGAGAGAAGGGGAATCCACAGATGAAACGTGTCCCATATCAGATGCAGTAGTAAAGAAATGAAAAGCTAGGAAAGGGCTGAAACAGAAGGAGGGTTTCATAGCTTTTGAGGTGAACTGGCCAAATTTAGAAGAAACGAAGACTTGAAGAGAGACCTAACATGGTGCTGCTGAGTGCAACAGTCAGCTACAGTCTTTGAAGGATGCTGTCTTTGCAGCCAGACCTATTCTTACTTTAATCCTAAACTGATGCCAAGAAATATGACCATTTGATACCAGGGGAAAAAAAAAAAAAAGATTGCTTGTCATTAATATTGTGGGTTTTTGCAGAGTTAAGGTCTCACCTAAGGCTACCTGGGTTGATGAAGCATACAGCATCGGCAGATATTCAGTCTGTGATGAGTGCCAGCACAACATTACCACTTAAAACTCTACTTTACTACAATGCCTACAAAAAAACCGGCAAGATTCAAGCTGCCAGTGAACCGATATCGCCATCCATCATGCTTCCCAACATGCATATTGCTTCCCCATGTGTTTACAGCTTCCTTATACTTTCCTACCCTTCTCTCTACTTCTTGTCTCCTTTTATCTATCCTGGAGGTGTTGGTTGATGATAAAATCAACATGAGCCAGCAATGTGCGCTTGCAGACCAGAAAGCCAACGGTATCCTGGGCTGCATCAAAAGAAGCTTGACCAGCAGGTGGAGGAAGGCGAGTCTCCCCCTCTAGTCCGCTCTTGTGAAACCCCACCTGCAGTACTGTGTCCAGTTCTGGAGTTCCCAACATAAAAAGGACACAGAGCTCTTGGAGAGAGTCCAGACAAGGGCCAAAAAGATGATCAGAGGGCTGGAGCACCTCTCCTATGAAGACAGGCTGAGAGAGTTGGGGTTGTTCAGCCTGGAGAAGACTCCAGGGAGATCTCATAGCAGCGTTCCAGTACCGGAAGGGGCTACAGGAAAGTCGGAGAGGCACTTTTTACAAGGGCATGAAGTGATAGGACAAGGGGAAATGGTTTCAAACCGAAAGAGGGTAGAGTTAGATTGGATATTGGGAAGAAATTCTTTCCTGTGAGGGTAGTGAGACACTGGAACAGGTTGCCCAGAGAAGCTGTGGATGCCCCCTCCCTGGTAGTGTTCAAGGCCAGGTTGGATGGGGCTTGGAGCAACCTGGTCTGGTGGGAGGTGTTCCTGCCCATGGCAGAGGGGTTGGAACTAGATGATCTTTAAGGTTTCTTTCAATCCAAATCATTCTATGACTCTTGCCCACCTGGAGAAGTCTGCCTGCAGAGTCTATGGACATCCAACAAGGACCATAGATGCATTCAGCCCCTGATGTGCTTCGGTACGACTGCAGCCCAAATCTCCAACAAGAGCTCAAAGAGGACCTTGAAGAGACCGAGCAGGTGGGCAGACCTCCCACAGCCCCTCTGCCCAGCGCTGAACCCCACCTAGCCCCCGCTGCCTGCTGCAGTGGGTCTCCTCAATCGCTAGACCACAGCACTTGCAAAACTTTCAGCATTTCCACATTTCAGGAGTGGCTTTATGAGAATTCACATGCAGAGTTCCTATTGAAGAATCCGTATGTATTTAAAAAAGCACAAGCAGGGCAATGGTCAGGGTGTCATTTAACTTGATAATGGATTCAATACTGATCTGGGCTAGGTGCCATTTCCACCAAAGACATGCTGTCCCCAAACTGCAACAGGCCACCAGAACCTACAGAAGGCTTATGAAGGATGCCTATAAGAAACTGTTGTCAGGAGAGAGGCAGCCCATATAGGTATGCCTCGAGGAAACCAAAGAATAATTAAATTTTACTGCCTTAAAGGTTGGAGCACCCATGGCTACAAAGCATATTGTGATGCCAAATAAAGGACTTGGCACTTCCAAGCAGGGCCAGCAGGAATTTGAGTTTATAGTACGGCCTGGACACTTCATTCCTCATCTCTGCAGCCAGCTGCCCTGCTGTCATGGATGGAGTTGATACACTACACTCATAAGAAAGAAGTAGCAATATGTTTATTGATATAAAACAATGATTTAACAAAGTTTGATGGTAAATGTGACAGTGATTTGACAGATTTGATGGTAAGGTACACTTGATTATTTACTGTGTAGAGGACAGGGTCAGGCAAACTGTCAGAGAGACCCTCTTGTTGGGTCACGAGGTTCAGAAAGGGCTGCCTTGCTTTCTCCATTCCTTCTCAGAGAGGAATCTAGGCACAGCTGGATCCAATCCTAGTCCCAGATTTGGTCAATGGTTTATGTCTAAAGGATTATATGTGCACAATCAATCCTTTGTATCACTTAACTGAGGTTTTCAAAGTTTCAGTGCTTATTCCCAATTCTTTTACAAAGTATCTGACGCAGTAAGGATTCCCCCCAACCTCAAGGAGTAACCTTGAGAGGCATCCCTACTCAAGGGGAGATCCTGGCACGCAGTGTGCTGTCGTTTCAGGAGAGCCCAAAGGGCTCTAGGTTTACTCACTATTTATGGGGGTAAGATGATTGACTCATAGTCAAATCTGCATACTGATCACAGATGCCAGTCCCCTCCAAACCTGGCTTGAGTCAGACATTGACCAGCACCGTGGCTAGGTGGACGCATTCCTCACCTTAGCCCTTGGCTACTGTGTTATTACCTCTCCCCTGAATTCATTCTGAGCAGGGTGCAGCCATCACGACCAGACACATCCATTATAACTGCCACTGTGGTTATCGCTTGGGCAAGGTTACAGGAGATAGAGGTCAGGCTGGGGAGGTGGGGGAGCACACCCTCACACCTGCCCTCTGCTCCCAAGGCCCACATGGGAAAATAAGTGCATTAGCTGATCGTTTCAGTAGCAAAGCAGAGTTTGTGTGTGCAAATTTTATCACCTGTCTCTAAAAGTGGTGCAATCCGCACAGACTGTAATTCCTGTGTCCGCTTTTACATTTGCGCCCTCGTTTACCTTGGCTCTTAACAATTATTATTCAGCATTTCAAGTGCCATCTGTGCTGCTGATAAGTAAATGCCTTCAAGTATATTGGAAACAGATTTTCTGAAGTTTTGCCTCGTACCGGGCACAGTCAGCATCAGAAAGATGTGCTCTATGGAAGCTGACATGTATTTAGCTGATTTTTCATAGAGATTGGTGTATTTAAATTTAAAATGTGTATATCTAAGTTACCGAACAGAAAACAGGCACAGATAATGAAGGAAAATCACTGCATTCCAAAAAGCACTTGCTCTCTATGGGTCAAATTCAAATCCACACACATGGGAAACATTCACTTGTACCAGGAGTGAATTTAGTCTTATAATAGTTAACTGTATCTTGAGATAAAACCCTATTAAATAAGAGAAAATATCCATAAGTTCAATGCCCCAGTGCCTCAACACTTTTTGACATCTACATCAGTCGCCACTAAAATTAAAATGTGAAATATAATGACTGATATCCACAAGACACACGAAGCTGACTATTCTAAGATGCTCGGTGACAGTTTAAACTAGTCAAAGTGACACATGGGAACAGATCCAGACTAACACATCTCTGCCCACCGTCCTAGTGTAAATGTCAGCATGGAAGTAGAGTCTGTGAAAAAATACCTTAAACAGATTTTTTTCCCCTTTAAAAATAAATCATTAACAACTGTTTGCTAATAAGTCATGTTGTCTTTTCAAATCAAATCATAGTTGGACACAGCCAGCAATTCACTCATTCCCAGAGGGATAAAGCCACACGAGCACTTAAAAAACTTAAAAAACTAACAAGAAAAAAAAAAACAGAGAAAAAAACAAAACAAAAAAAACAGCCAAGCTGCAGACTTAGGTAAATACCATGCAGGTTTTTTTTCTAACAAAAAAATAAATAGTGGAAAAACCACAACTACATGGACAGTTCTTGAGTATTTCAAGTCACCAAACAGACAGGTCATGGTAAAGAAACAAAGTGGGAATTTCCTTTGGTTTCCCCTCCTTACGCTGAATGGCATTACTGACTGCAGTGGTATTATTTCTATGATAGTTATGCCTGACTATGCAAGGCACTGGCACAGCTACACGGACAAACCCAGCAATGCATGGACTGGGCACTTCAAAAGTTTAGTGGATGAGAGCGCTGGGTTAATGTAGGCCCAACACCAAAGCCAGTGACATCCAATCTTGTACCTAGGCAGATTTGATGCTGTCAGGAGCCTGTGAAAGGACCGAAGTAAGAAGCAAAGTGAGGCTGAAATATTCCAGCCCACCCTGGATGCCTTTCCCAGTGGAGATCTACCACCTCCAACACATCCCAGCAGCTACACCCGCCCCAAGATGGAGATGAGGAGCCAAGAGGCTGCAAGAAGGCCCCCGGCATGTCCTCCATCGTCCTTCTTCTCCCCACTCACCTCTAGTCAGAGCTCCGCACAGTTTAATTACAAACCACAGACATGTGCAATTCTATTAGCCAGCCTAAAGCGCTGGCATTAGATAAGCTTGCGCTCTGAATCCAGTTACTAAGACACTGCCAACAAGCTCAGAGATTCGGAGCCTCTTTTCTATGCAGGTCTGTTTGGCCTGGAAATAACATACATATACACTGACTTGAGTTTAACAAAGAATGTTAATTTGGGTCAGTGAACTACCACTAATTGAATTCTAATAGATGTCACCATAATTCAAGTGCTCCAGCTCTCCCAAGCAAAATGGCAGCAGACTGAAGCAGGCACTTCTACGGCACCGGGGGAGAGAAAGTCTGTCCTTCAACTGCCTGGTTTTTCCCCCTTCCAGTTTTAACTACTGCTCAGTCATAATAAAACGCAAATGAGATGCTGGCTTGACAGCTCCCTCAAAAGATCTTCAAGAGTAGGTTTTAGTTTTTAAGGGCGGCGCTTGCTGTCTCCAAAACGGAACAAACCTTGAGCTCCTCCACACACAGGGACAGCCACAAGGATTTTGAATACAGAGCTAATATACTTTAAAAGCATAACAGACTAGTACCCAGTCCCTTCTTCCAGAGATCACTTATTTGAAACACACCACTTTGAATTATTTTTGCTGGAAGCCAGCATCCCCCTGGGAGCAGTACCCACACAGCACAATGTTTGCAGGGCCTGTGGAGCCCGGCTGCACGAGGGTGCTGCGACAGGGCACACAGCCACCCACCTAGCCACATGGAAGGGGGAGGGCTGTACTCAGCAGGAAAAAGGGAGTTTATTTTAGCTGAAGTAAGCTTAGAGTGATTCACACTAGCTTAGCCATGGCAAGGCTCCTTCTTAGCTCATCTAAAAGTAAGAGATTCGCAGTCAACAGACCATGAGGGTGCTGGTTCGTGCCTCGGTTAAGTTGGAGCACAGAACACAAGGTGAATTTTCCACTGGCTTGCATCCTCTATAGTCACTCATCCCTGCGCAAAATGGATGCAGAACTGCTACTGAAGAACAACAGTGGCATTCTGCACAGCTGTGAGTAGTGACACAAGGGGCAGGCTGGTGGAAAATCAGGCCCAGGGAATTCCACCTTCTAGGTAAGTCTGCGGCAGCAGCTGGCTCCCATGTAACAGGCCACACTGGTGATGCTCACCAAAAAATATTAAGCAACTGCTGGAATCCAAATGCAAAAAAACTCCAAAATTGAGATGTCAACCTAAATTCACTTTGCATGGTTACATGGGACACATCTAAGCACTCAGCTGGACCCCAAAATAGCCAAATTAATGTAGGAACTTCCCCTTGCCAGCTGAGCACAGAAAATACTTGGGAGGTGAAGGGGAGGAAGAGAACAAATTCTACTTCTTTTTCATTTGACGACCAGAGAAGAAATATAAAAAATAGCAGCTTCAATAAGCACAGGTTCAATCAGGTACTGCAAAATCTTCTCAGAAAATTGCCCTTTCTAATTCCTCTAGATTTTAGCCACATGTTACAATGTGCCATTGCAGAGAGAAATAAAGCACAGAAGAAAATCCAACAAACGAACTCTCAAATTGGCCCAGCAGGTAAAAGCACTAAATCTATATTCAGAGGGGGACACACACACACACACCACTGCTAACAGAAAAGTGTTCCTGGTAGGGCAAATGGTGCTTTCAAGTGATGCCTGAAATGGCTATGAGTTGTTCCTACCTAGAGATACATCCATTCGATAAAGACACGTGACCTATTGATGCCTGGGGAATGACCTCCGTTTATGCAGTTTGCATCAGAGGTATCAGACCTGGATACTTCAAAACCTTCTGGTTCCCTGAAAAACAGGATGAGCACGTTGCATGCACCAGCCACCTCCAAGTTGCACGTTTCTTAGCAGCTCTCCCTCTGGGGATCACCTTAGCACAAAGTCCTAGGGCTGGCAAGCACCGGGAGTGCAAACCTCTCCATCACACCGAGTACACTGTGAAGCCAGCCACTCCATGATGAATCAGGACCTTCTGAAAATAACATTACATTGGCTTCTAAGAAGCCACCTTAGCCAGCCCCACACACAACCTCTGATGTGCCTCTATCATGAGACATCTATATATTTACAGGTGAGTAAATTCAAACCCTGTGTCCACTCTCATAATGTTGCCTAGAGTTAGAAGGATGGGGATAACAAGCAGAGCACTATTTCCCCCTGAATCTGCTGTATCCTTCTGAAATGCCACCATATAAAGAATATTCACCAAAGAATGCAGTCACGGTGGGCAACATGAGAGGTGTTAAGGAAACCATTCCTAGCCTTTTCTCTGCCATTGCCTTTCTTGTGTTATTCATTCTGCCCCATCTTGTCCTGCTATATCTACATTTATGACTTCCACCTTCTTCATCTCGCCCTCTGTCAACCACCAATTCAGCACCACATGCCTTCCTTCCCCATCACCGGCTTTATACACCCTCCAGTTAAACCTCCATGCCCATGTAAAAATGAATAGCCCTCAAATAGTACAGATAATGTTATATACTTTTTAATAAATAGGTCATATATATTTGTCTATTCCAGTAAAAAAAAGCCCTCAGCTCTTTACCCAACTCTATCACCCAATGAGCTCTCATGCAGACAGTGTCCACCCTGACACAGTGGGCTCATCTCTGCATTACTGCAGTGAAGGTAAAGACAGATGTAAAACCGAGATCTTAACCATCTGCAGCTTAAAAAAAAAAAGCTCTGGCACTTTTCATCAGAGGAACAGTTTTAAGCAGTGCCCTGCTGTACAAATGCTGGCTTCTGCTAACTTTTACTGCCATTTCAAGGGGACCTGTAATATTTTGTCCTGAACTGTTGCACACCACTGCAGAGTTCAGTTGAGTAGCTGTCATATTCTGCACCAACACAGGAGGTGTCTCCATGGAGAATAAAATAATCCTTATGAGTAGTTTCTGTATTAATTTATTTAATTTGTAAAGCTCTTTGGGACTCTGTAAGATGAAAGAAGCTATATAAATATAAAATATATCACCATTATTGCTGTTTTCTAACCAGCATCTTCCATTTTGCAGTTGGCATTTTTCTCCTGTAGTGTATGACCTTGTATTTTATCTAAATTAAATCTCATCTTGTTAATTTTTGCACAGTTCTTTAAACTCTCAACATCCCTTTGTTATCTCTCTCTTTCTGCCTTCCACTGTGTTTATGATCCCTCTTAATTTGGCATCATCTGCAAATTGTATTGCTCTGTATATATTGTTTAGGAAAGTATTAAACAATACTGTGATCAGCACTGACCCTTGTGAAACCTCCCCTGGTATTTTTCCTAAATTGATGTTGTAACATTTATAATTAGGTACAAGAGGACACAAGAAGAAGTAACAGGCAGCAATTAAGGAAAGGAAAATATAAGCTATCAGTAAAAACTCTGACAGTGAAATCTATGAGAATGTACAATAGCTTCCCAAAGGAAGGGTTGAAAGTCCCAATGCTTACTAAAAAATACATTAATAGTAAATAAACCACTAAATAATAATAATGCTTAGCACATGGTGTATATACTGTTTGGCATGTTCAAACCTACTCACCAAAAATAGCTAGTTTGGAGAAACAGTGAAAATTCTAGAAGACAAAGAACCCAAGTATATTTTCTTTTTGCATATGTAACAGCCTCTCCCCAACCAGCGTGACTCGGGGACAAAGCATTCCTGCAAATAAACCTGCGCTACCAAGGGGATATGCATATGCCTGAGAAGAGGACAGGATGACCTAGCATTTTTCATTTTCTCTGTTGCTGTATCCTGCACATCCCACTGCACACTCTCTGTGGGGTAAGCTCTCACTCACCAAACCCCACCTTTACAAATCCCTGTTCTCTTGATATTTTTTTTGTTCTTTTTCTTTCTCTTTTTCTGATACAATAAAAATAGAGAGTAATTTCAATCTGCTGGCAAAAGATAGAACTAACTCCTTTGTGAAGACAGCCTTGAGAACCAACATTCTCAACAACTCTCAACAACTGCCAAGAAGATTTCTCTCAAAAGTGTTAGTTAATTCCCTCCAGCCAAAGAGGCATTAATGGAAGCAGGGCAAGTCTCAAACCTGTGCCAGTATTTGGCAGAGATCTCAGGACCAAATCCATTGGGATGAGGGGACTTCTGAGCCTGCTAATCGATATACTACACCAACACTTCGTCCTTCCTAGCCTTTGACTAAAGCAATTAAGGAAGATCTTGGACAAAAGATAACCAATAGGAGCTTGGGAGCATAAAAATGTCTCCTACAGGATCTTCCAGAGGTGGTTGAGAACTCCTACATCCCAGCCCTTTCACCTGAAATTATCATCTCATTCATGACCAGCACCGACCCTATATATCACAGCCATCACCCACATGATCCACCAGCCAGTCTGCATATACACTCAGGAGAGACAGCCACTCCTTTGAACAAAACTCATTCCCACATTCTGCAGCTAGTTCCAGCCCCCCTGTCATAGAAAGGGACACATCCCGTTAGACCAGGTTGCCAATAGACCAGGTTAGACCATCCAACCTGACCTTGAACACCTTAGGCAAGGGGCATCCACAACTCCTCTGGCCAACCTGTTCCAGTGTCTCACCACCCTCACAGTAAAGAATTTCCTCCTAATATCCAATATAAATCTACCCTCTTTTAGTTTGAAATAATTTCCCTTTGTCCTATCACTACATGCCGTACAGTCTTCCTCTCCAATAACAGCTCTTTCATTTAATTCATCAATATTACAGTTTACTCTACTTCCCACTCCATCACAGCTTTTGGGTTGGGAGTGAAAGCAACTCTGATGCTTCACCAACCTATGGGTAGTTAAGAATATGCTGAAGATGAGGTATATTACTAGTCCAACGCACTTCCACCGTATTGCTTACATGCTTAAAATTAAGCATATGGGCCAGCATTTTCCTGGAACAGAGCCAGCACTCTCAGATGCCTGAAAGCTCACAGCTCAAGCACTTAACTCTCTCCATAGGTTTTGGCAGCCACTTGGTGGCTTGATACTTACATTGCACCACTTGATGTCAATGGGGTTCGTTTCTGGCTCATACTAGTAAGACCTCAGTTTCACAGACAAGTAAAACTGTAGCAGTAAGTGTTGTGTATTTCCAGTACTTTCAAAGATTTAGAAATAGACATCTGTAAAGCAGGATTTATGCTCTAGGTGTGGTTACGCAGAGAGAAATAAGCAGAATACAGGTGGGAACAGAGAGACCTAGAACCACAGCAAGTGAAGACGGGAAGGAAGAAAGAAAGGACAACCTAGCACAGGAGACAGCTAGATATTTTGCTGGTTTGGAGAACTAAAGGAACAGAAAGAACATTCTGAATACTCCAAAACCTAATCACACGTGGAAAAAGAAAGAAAAAAAAAAGACTGTAGTCATGTTCTCGTTCCTACAGCCAGGGACAACATGCACGATGCTCTCCAAAAACGGGCAAAGGAGGGGACGTAAAGACAGCTGGTCCAGGCATCCTGATGGAAGGAGAAAAGATAGAAAGTGACAGAACTAAAAGCCAGGAAAAACCTGCTGAAAAAGAGAAGTCTTTTGAGGAATGCCAGACCTAACATGTTGCTCAGCACTCCTCAGAAACTCAGCCTTTGCCAAAACAGGGTTGGCGTAATCATATGTCTTTTAACCCTAGAAACTACAGGCACCCAAGTTGACACCAGATGAACACTTTCAAACACAGGTATTTCCAATAGTATCAGAGGGGCTTTCAGAAGTCATGTTATATTTTGATTTCCAGGGAATGAGCTGAGGGATGGAAGATTTCAGTGCTTTAGAAAACTGATATGAACAGTGGGAGCCATCCAACCTCACAGACCTCTGCTACCGAGTTCACATGGGGTGAGAAATGGGTGCCAGCCTTTGGAGAAAGAGGATAGTTATCACGACACTTTGAAATCTTGCTGTCCTTGCAAGCCTATATGGCTGGACTAGGGTACAATGCCTTGCTGCAGCAGAAATCAAACTAGCGAATTCCAGGTGGTAGCTACACTTTCAGACCTTTTGCAAAGTTTCCAGTGCTGCCATCTTGTGTTTCCACCTGCACCTCCCCACTTCACAATCTGCTTTAATTCTGACTAGCTCTCTTACTGGGTCGCCTATCAGGCTTTGCTAACGTTTCACAACTCACTATGCACGTCTTTTAAAAAAGAAGGCATTTTTTTCACCTCCATATATTACATGAGGTTCCCTAGAAGCATGTGTGATAAATGTGCTGAATTTAAGAATTAAAGCCACATTAGAAGGCATTGATTTTCTTTACAGTAAGATGAGCCTCTTTGGGAGCTGGATGGAGGTAGCAAACCGAGCAGACACAGCATGATTCTGGCGAGGCGGAGCATTTGGGGAATTGCTCCCGCAATAGGAAAAATTTGTTTTAATTAGGTTGGTTGGTGGTTCCCAGAGCAACGTGCTGTGAGTGGGAAGGAGAAATGAGGATGGGACTGTAAACAGCTTGTTGTGCTCTCAGCCTCTGAGTCACAGCACAGAGAGGGAACTCATGCTCCTGGCTCTGCTGCCAGAAGAGTCTTAAAAGTGTGAGAAGGGGTGAGGGAAGCGATGCAAAGATGTCCTTTCCCTTCTACTTTACTCCTGAACTGCTTATAAAAGCAGATGAGGTTTTGCTCTCTTGGACAAGGGAAAAGATTCGAGGAAGAAGATAATAACAAGCAATTAGGGCAGTAAAAATATCCAAGAACAAAACTGACCAAAAATAATAGAATTAAAAAGTGAATGAGGGAGATTTTGTCATTCTGTCTTAGATTATGTTGAGGAGGCTGAACTCAATTTTATTGAGAAATCAATTCTAATTTGGCACTCCACACGCTATCTGGCAGAGGACACCGGTAACAGTCTCCATTGAAATCTGCCAGCTAATTTGCTTCTGCTGACTTTACACTAGCAAACAGAAGCAGGAAAAAGTCGTGTCGTAGGGATGACATTTCCCACTAAGAATCTCATACTAATACACATTCCGAGTCCTTCTACACTTGCTTTAGAAACCCATCACCTTGCAAAGTGAGACAAAAAATAAAAAGCTCTCCCACACAAAACGGTCTGAGCGCTAGGCTAAAGGTCCAGCACGTACCCTGCCAACCGGGCTTTCATGTCATGAGTTTAGCTGGAAGGAAGGTCTTGGGGACAGGTCAGCTGCTGTTGAAGTTTAACATCATCTGTCCTACAATTAAACTGAGCGTGGAAATCCAGTGCCAGCAACTTTTATAGATACTACGTCCTGCTATTGATTGTCAAAAGGAAAAAAAAAAAAGCTTTTTAAAGGATTGTGAATTATTGAAGAAAATGTGTCTGCAGATATTTCAGAAATGTACTGCATAAAATTTATCATGAGTTACATGTCTGGGAGCACAGAATGTGCCGTTTAATGCTATGCTTTACTGACCTTTAAGCAGTGGCAGTATACTAACTGTATTCACATCTTATGTGTATTCACTCAGCATTTATATAAAATATAGTTTATTTTTACAAGGTCTGTGCCGTTGAAGATTTTACTGGCACTAAGAAAACTATTGCTGAGTGTGTTGTTCATAGCATTGTTTCCAAACATTAATATAACCAAGAGTGTGAAGTTCTCAACCTGCATGCCTACCATTACATCCTTACTTTATTTCATGAAGTAATTCTTACATGTGGACAGAATTAAAAAGGGGGGAAAAAGAAAAATAAAATGTTTTTATTCTTTTTATTACTTCTTGTGTTTGCCTTCGCTTCTAATGAAACCTGAGCAATCCTAACTGCCTGGCACAATCACATTTCCTTTTTCAGGAAAGGTTTCTGTCTTCAGTTAAGTAAGTAATATCCATACAAAAGCCCCAAATTTAGAAGTGTGCAATGACTTATATTTCCTCACTCCATTTATAAACCAGGTTCAGTGCTCCATAAGGACCTGATTTCACCCCCTCCCTCTCAGCAACATTCTTTAAGTCTTTACAAAGATCCATTTTCCCTTTCTTATTCCCAGAAGCCTGCTAAAACTAGGGCAAGATGGCCTAAAATTACTATTTTCCTCAAAGTCCCAGAAAACCTAAGGCCACTGGCATCTCTGCCTTATAGCAGAGCCATAGCTGCATGAGCAGCATGAGGGTGATGCAGGGAGTGCTCAGGCACCCTCTCACCTCCACCTCTGGAGAACCTCCACCTCACCCATTCAAGGACATGCTCCCACCTAGTCTCAAGAGCTGGTTCATCAGACAGCTATGGACTTTTGACCCAAGCTGGCATTTCGTGGCTCCAGAAACCTGACACTGGAAAGACTGAACTTTTTCTCTAAGAAAAGAAATAGGGTAAAAAATGAATATAATGATGTTGTTCTAAATAATTGATGTTGCAATCTAATGCTATTTCCTTTTGTATTACTGCAATCTTCTTAAAAAGATATTCTCAAGCTGTTTATTATAGCAATAACTATAATTTCTCCTTCTCTTTTAGCAACAGTGCTTCACCCATAATGTCTCCTACAGATAAGGTATTAAAGATATAAATAAAATAACACAGTATAGGTGGTACAGCAACATATAGGTTGTTAACCAGCCAAACAAAATGTGGTTCAGAGTTGGATTAGCTAGAACTGGTTATTTGAGTGTCTGCTGTCTTTTGATTTCTCCATCCTCGGCTTCCTGTCTGTCTCTATGTGTATTTGCTTTGAAATTATGACAATGCTGTGAATAAAACCTAAACACATTCACGCTTTCCTTTTATTCACCTCACTGGGTGAAAGGAGACAAAACAAACAGCTTTGAATGACGAGAATACAGAAATCCAGCCCCCGAATTTAAACACCCTCTTGCCTCATTTTTTTGTCACAGCTCTGAAGTTTTTCCAGAAAGCTGTAATTTCCTTAAATATAAAAATCCATTTTAAAACATTCTCTGCCTCTTCTAGGATGCACTAAAAATAACCATGAGTGCAATTACTAGCCTCTAACCTCTAGCTTTGGCTCAACTGCATATGCCGTCCTCAGGAAAATCTCCAGCAGCAATCAGTGCTGTTATTTGTACTACAGCAGCACCTCTAAACCCTTGCCAAGAGTAAGTCCAAGTGAGGTAATTTCTTACACAAGCCTAACGTAACAGTCCTCGTCTCAAAGATTTTAAATGGGAAAGGGATTGTCTTAAATGTATGAGACAGACAAGTAAGGGGCGGGAAGGGGGCAGCTCCACTTGGCATGGAGGGACCTGAGGCACAGTGAAATCCCAGATTAGACCATGTAGGAATCACACTGGATGTCACGACTTAATCCCCTCTTCTGGAAAGTGCCAGCAGCATCCCTGTGAAAGCAGAATGCTCTACATAGCTGAAGGATGCAGGCCTGAGAAAACTACCACAATTAAATTAGAAGAGGGTACATTTAGATTGGACATAAGGAAGAAAATGTTTATAATGAGAGTGGTGAGACACTGGAATAGGTTGCCCAGAGAAGTGGATGCCCCATCCTTGGAAGTGTTCAAGGCCAGGGGCTTTGATCAACCTGTTCTAGTGGAATATGTCCCTGCCTATGCCAGGACAGTTGGACTGGATGGTCTTTAAAGGTCCCTTCCGTGACTCTCAGCAGTGCATCAGCACCTTCATTACAGGAGACCACCTCTCCCACAGGCTGCTGCTTGCCCTACACACTGTGATATGCTCTTTGAGGGAGCCCAGGCTGCAAGGAAGCAGGTGAGACAGCCTTGAGCAGCAGGGCGGGCTTGCACCAGGGGTTAGGAAGCCTGAGATGGTGCTGTGCTGTTGAACACCAAGAGTCTGCAAAACAGCAATCACAGACTCTGTGAAATCAGAAGAGCAATTATTATTATTGAATGTGGCAAAAAATAAACCAGGTCTTTCATGAGGATAGACATGAAATAGGCCAAGATGCTGAAAACCACCTCCCATATTTCAGGAAAAAGAAGCCTTCAGAGTGTCCCTTCCCACCTGCTTTAGCGCTGCTCAGCTCTGTGCAGATCTGCAACGTGAGCAACTTCCAACAAAGTGCTTTTCTTCCCATTGCTACAGTTCACCCTCCCCAAAACAAGAAGATGTATCTCTCTTGAAATCCATCACAACCATCCCCAGGTCTAAGCTGATCTTCCTGACCTGCTCTAAATAACCACTGATGTTTGCTACTGCCAAGGGCTTTCTCCATCAAGAGTTCTGGATTTAAGCCACATTTTCACATGTTTGAGTTTCAACCTAAGCAGGAAATTACGTCCAGCTGAGTAGGGCGAGACCATTCACAAGCCCTTTACTTAGCATACATGAGCAGTATTTGTAGGATCAGCTCCCTGAAAGGCTGCAAAAGGCACCATCTTCACAAGGCAGTGGCAACAGGCAGACCAGCCATGTTCCCTACCTGGAGACCATCCCCATTAAATTCTTGTATCTGCAATACTGAAGCGTATTTTAAGACAAATGCTGCTCTAATTTGCTGTAGGCACTGAAGACCAACACGTATTTCAGTGGAGGAAGTTATGTGTTTTAATTGGTTTATGAAGACAAAGCGTATGCCATGACACAGTTAAATGATTAACAGATTCCTACGAATGCCTTTGGCATAGAATATCTATACATTCATTAGCTGGAACAATTCATCTTCTTGATAAAACTAAAATTAGTTATACAGCAGGTTTACTTTTTATGATTAATAAATGATAAAAATCTAAATTATCCATCTGAAATGACTGGTTTCTTAGCTATTAATCTCACATTTATCAGCTTCTATAATTCACATTATTAGTTGAAAAATCAATTTCCCAAATATTTTTAATTTCCTATTAAAAAATCAAAACGTGGAGTATGAAGTATCACCTCCTTCACTACATTATTTTGGAGTGAATTCTAAATCAAGATATAAAAAGATGCACTATTTGATGACTTTACCATTAAAACCAAACAGATACAATATACAACTGTGCCTATATTATGAGTATCTGGAAAAAAAAAAAAAGAAAAAAAGAAGAAATCATTCAGTAATAAAATAGCTCTAATAAAAGATGTATCAGCTGATTTGGATTTTCCAGCTCCCCATAGTTACTTTGTCAAGAAGCAAAATCTAGCAGAAAACCAGCTTAGAACAAAGCAGAGCAGATAATATGGTAGAAGGTCAAAAGTACAGCACTGTTTGTGTCCTGGAGATGACACATCACAGGTTTAGCTACAGGGAAAGGAATAGATCCTTCTGTCAGCTATTTAAAATGTTGAAGGCCTTCTGTCCTCCAATTAAAGTGATCAAGGAAATCTACAAGACCTCGCATAGGACTGCTGTACAGCATTCCTATTGAAGACCAAGAGCTGAGTAGGAAATGATCACTTAGTCATGTCACTTCTGGTGTCAGTCGGCGAGTATCCCTAATTCCAGTAGTACTGGAAAAGAGGAGTCTTCTGAGAAACACAAAAGCCAAGTTTACAGTCCTGACATAAGTACCTGACATGAGGTGGGTGGGGAGAAGGAAGGATGAAGTGGAGGCATCTGGAGGGGCCCCCAGATACTTGTCACTTCAATGTTGACTGAGCCACCTGGCACGGCATTGCCCTCCTGGACCTCAGCCCCGGGGATGCATGAGGGCTGGGGAGTGCAGCAGCCCACAGCAGCACACTGGGATCTGCTGGAAGGAGGAGCAGATGTCAATGATGCCTTGCTGACCAACTGTTCTTCTTCCCAGCCCAGGGTGAGATTCAGGGCTTGTGAAAATCCTCCAGCAAAACAGAAAGGATGAGCCAATAGCCATAGCAAGACAAGTGCTGAATTCCGTGCCGTGCAGTCATAGGAGATAAGATAGAGAGAGACAAATGATTCATCAGTCAGAAGTATTAAAAAAAAAAAACCACCAGCAGCACTTTTTTGTAAGAACATGCATGAATTCCAGAAGTCTCGTGAACGCTGAGCTGTATGTTGGCTACACATCCCCATCTGAAACATGCTGGAATGTATTTTAAAGACCAGTCCACAACTGAAAATAGTTTTTTTTCATATAAAATAATTTCTCCACTTCTTTCAAGCGTGCCCAGGAGTAACTTTCTATCCAAGTAAGCAGCTAAACTAGCAAAGAGCTGTGAACAGGCTAAACTCTACCTGGGATAACCTGAGAAGAGGGAGGTGAACATTTCTTTTAAGGCACCAACTACCCACCTCCAGAACTGGAATATAATTGCCCCGAATCTGACACAAAGCAGACCAGTCACAGTGTGAACCCTTCAGGGAACATTTAAACTGTGATAACACCAGAGAGGTGGGTATGTGATGTTAACCAGCACTTTCATATGAATTAGTAAATATGGCCTAAATGTAAAACATTTATGTCTGAGAAATACCTTCTTTTTCCAGATGTTTCCCTAAAGATTTTGAGACAATAATAAATAGCAGAGAAGTGATTCAAACAGCACAGTCAAAAACATTATTTTATTATTTTTGTCAGTTGTCAAATAAACCCTTTGCCAAAAATAAAAAGTTTTAGAAGAGCTGAGTAGGTACAGAATGAAACCTCCAGCAGAGCATGAGCCAGGGAACCCACATGTTTCCATCAGCAAACCAGTAGCTCATTTTATCAGGCCAGATAGTTAACATAGGCTTCTCTTAGACACAGGCTTAAGCGATTCAATACACAGGGATGGACTTTCTCAGGTCTCCTCAGGCTTTGCAGAAACAGAGCCACCCTTCTATAGAAAGTGGTGACACAGTACTGGTATTAAAGGATGAAAGCATTAAAGGTGGTTTTGGGTGTTCATCCTAGTAGTGTAGCAGAGAAACATAAAGTGTGAATGACCATAAGACCAAAACCAATTACCAGGTGAAAAAAGGCAGCTAGTTAAGGAACACTATTCTCAGACTCAGACATCTGCATATCAGTACATTTCATGTATGTAAGCCGGGATAGCACAACATTCATTTATCAGGTTAAAAAGAAGCTAAGAGTTGTCCTGGGGAAACCAAAGGATAAGAGTTTATATCATTTATATGAATACACGCATGCACATTTTTTAATATAAATATGTCACAGAACAAGTAATCTTCAAATGAAAAGCCCTCTTTTACTATCAAATGTCTTTAATGTTAGAAAAACATAAACCCAGCTTATAAATAAAACCACATAAACACTTTGGTACTAGCAATAAATTGAGAATAATTGACCCTGTCCTATCAAAGGATGAGTGTATCTTTAGATCTTAAGTGCTGTGAATGGTTATGAACAGGCTTAAAGCACTGAGCAGAAGCAAGCTAAGCACAGTGTGCACAGTGCCTTTCACAGGGTATTAAATAACCGAGGCTGGTAGAACCTCTCCCTCAGTTTGGACTTACAGTGTTTGATTTCTAAGACTACAGTCCATACAATATCACACGTTGGTCCTATTTCTTTTTACACTAATTAGGTATTTTATTATCAAAAAGACACCTCGTCCTATCCTGGTGCATCTATGTCTCTTTTCTCACTGTTACGTGCCTGATCCCAGCTTTCAGAAGGACTGACACCATCTTGTCTCATGAGGCAACATTCCCCTTCCACTGCGCTTGATGAGGAGCATCAAGGAGAGAACATTTCCTCAGGCATTATGAAAATACAGCAAATCATTTTGTCCTTGTAGTACAGGGCCTACCCCTCAAACCCAAGGATGGACTAATCATTGCCAGGACTCTGAAGAGGGAACAACACCTCTGTCCCTTCCAAGCGCCAAATGTCTAGCGGTGCTCCACCTAATGTGGCAAGGTGAGCAAAGGTCAGAAAGTGCCCAGATAACATCACAGACAGTCAAATGCCAGCACCAGAGTCTAACACACCTGAGACATAACTGCACAGCCATTAATTAACAGCCCCTACTCTACGAATATGCTGCACTGTCTCCCAAATTCTCCTGGATAGTTTCCTATGTTAGTATCACACTTTGAAGCACTGTGCATATGTGTTTAATACACAAGATCAAATAAAGCAACAATCAAAGTAGCAGCTGTAGCCAGAGCTAATAAAGAACTTCCCGTTTTGGTATGCCTCTATTTGGTTGCCGAACATTTCGTGAAGCCTCCAGAAGCTCCTTCAAGGGCACCCATGGTAACCCAGGGGGTGGAGGTCCAGCCAGCCCACCCACGCCTGGAGAACTCACTACATGGCCACTGAGCCCTGAAGCCATGGACCTCACGCTGTGCCCTAAATATTGAAATTGGCAACAAAATATGTTTGTAAGGTTAAGAATTAATCCAGTGGTAGATCTTTTTATGATGATTGTCTTGAAAATACAATACTTGGGGAACAATAAAAAATAAACAGTTTTCAGAAGTTATCAGTCTCAGATAACTGAACTGTGACCATTACACCCTTATGCAGGGAAAAAAAAAAGAATAAAAAAAAGAATAAAACTTCATCAACTTCACTATTTGAAGGAATTCAGTGTTCACAGCAAATGCAGAACAATGGTACTATTGGATATATTACACCTGAATCTTGTACGCTTTGAGCAACTAAGTCAATTTTTCCAGTATTTTCACATCTGGTATTGTGGAGGAACACAGGGAAGACTTGTGGAATAATACAAGAAGTAGTAGATTATATTCCATGCCTGGATCACCAGATGTTTAATAGCCCTGTTTTGGCTATCACCAACACAGAAGGCTTGTGCCATCAGCACTTGTGATCAGTCAAAACAAATACTTTTTAAAAAATGAATCTGCAGTTTTTTTCACTTGTATTTCCATCATCACAGAATAGCATTCATGTCCTCATGAAAAGAGGAGGAAACAAAACTCCGAAATTTTGACAGCTTGAAATTTTGTATTGTTTTAGTAGCTTTGAGAGAGCTAAATACTTATTAAATTATTAAATCAGGAATTGGAAATTTTGCAAGCAATAGCTTCTCTAAACAAAACAGGAAATAATGTGAAAATTTTACATATTACTTCAGGCAGGGATTTCTAAATCTCCTTTTCCAAAACATTCAATTTCCAGCACCACCATACCTTGAAGATGTGAATGCAGTGCATGCACATGCCCATAGAGATGGATAGAGACATGCCTGCATATATAACCCATCTAGATATATAGTGATTACCCAGTGTCCTTTCCCAATTAGTATTAACTCAACGGGACCATACTGCAAAGGAGAAGATAGGTTATTGTGTCTCTTGCACTTTATACCGTGTGTTGCTGTGTTCCCAGCTTTACTGAAGCCTGATAAGATCTCATTTCAGCCGAATTACTCCCACTCCCCACAAACGTGTATGAGACCTAACAATTAAGTGAAAATGGCAAGAGATGTCTGCTTTTATTATTCTGTAGGAAACGATCATCAAACTGCTGAAGGCTCTGACAAAATGCCTATTTTTCATCAACTGCATGCCTATCTTGATGAAAGATCCCAAATGATTCTGGAATGACTGAAACATTTCTTGCTCTATACCCCTCCTTCTGCAATACAGGCAGTGTATTTTAGGCTATACAGTAACTCAGCATATCAAGGACAAAGCTTGAAGTAAGCTTGAGACAGAGGTCATACTCTGATTGAGCCATCAATTAGGAAGAAAATTGTGGCTTTCAAGATTTCAGTATGTCAGCAGAGGGATTCACGGCTCCGACAAGTTGCTGGATCGGTGCACTGCTCCTTTCTCAGGACATTTTGGATTACCGTTTGCTTTCATTTGCAGAAGAAAAATTCCCCTTTAAATCAACCGGAGTTACTCTGGCATCTTTGAGAGCACAAATTTCCCTAGATGTGTAAATGCGAAGGAAAATCCATTTGTCTCTATAAATATTCAGGACTTTTTTTCTTTAAATATTGACATCCACACCCTTATAGATTTCTTAACCTTTAGTCTATCCACACAGTTGCGGTCACCCAAATATGTGCCTGGCCTGTGATAAAACTGTGCCAGCTTTGTGACAGCTATAGATCTGTCGGATGTCAGAAGCTGTTCCCAAGGAAACATCAGGAAAAGGGATTATAAGAGGTTTTGAAAACCTTTTCTGAAGGTCTGCTACGAAGAGCAAGAAAGCCCACCTTTCTCCGTGAAAAATCAAAAACAGATAAAGCCCACTACAGCAAAGTCTGAGATGATGAGAACAATAGAAGATAAAAAGTTAAAGCTGTGATAAAAACAGAATTATAATTCCAGCACTACTTTTTTTTTTTTTTTTTACTTAATAGAAAACTGACTCCTTTTGGAGACAGAATGCAATTCGTTTTCCAAACTGTATATCCTCTTGAAAGAAATACTGTAAGCTTCTTTCTTCTTCTACTTGCAAGCTGATGTTTATTCATGTGCATGGGGCTATCACACAGACCTCTCACAGCATGACGAGTGCGCTGGCTGAAAGGTAGGATACGAGATGACTATCGCCAGAATTTTTAAAGCAGGATGCTCAAGCTTGGCTGCTTAACCTATATTTAGCCTGCTAAATAAGCGGCCTGATTTTTTGAAGTGCGAAGTCAGAATTGACAAGCCTCTCACTACGAGACGGAGACTCGCACGACTGGCCGCCCCACCGTGCTTGCCGCATGGCACCGGGACCACTCTCCTGCTCTGTGGCCCCCTGTGTGTGCCACCATGGGTCCGCAGGTCCCTCAGCCTGCTGACCACATACAGCTGAGGCTGTGACTGCATGGCAGCTCAAGGTGCATTAATCAGTTCTCAAAGGCAGTTCACAGCTGTCACAACGTCCAGCTGTGGCCAAGCACCACAGCCTGTCTCCTGCCCCAGGACCACGCGACAGGTACCCACCACTGCACAGCCTGAAGCACACATCTCGCACGTTGGAGACCAAGAAAACTGAAATGTCTGTTGGCTTCCCAGGATACTCAGCACTTCAGAAAATCAGGACACTTATTTAGGAGACTAAATACGGATATAAGGGCCTAGCGCTAAAAAAACTTGGCCCATTTAAGAAGAAAGGATGTACACCATCACCTTGGAGCTCCGCAGTAGACAGGACTGAAGAGGAGCTCTGGCTCTTCAGCGCTCACTCTAAATCAGCTCCTTTCAAGACTGATGCTCTGCCCTACCCTGGGACTTCTAAAGACCTTGTAGTGTGAAGAAATACGGGATGAGTTACGAACCAAGTGAGAATTGGATAACCCTTTCCCAAGGGCTTCTCTGAAAATCTCACTCACATAACAGGGTTGCAGTCCCAGAGCAGAACATCAACAACTGCCGTCCTCATGATCCAGCCAAAAGGAAGCCAATCGAGGTAGCATTTTTGCCTGGGAAAGAGCAGAACAGTAGCAGATCCACGCAGGGGTACCAGGGCACATTGTCTCCTCAAAGATAAGGTCCCACCTTGACCTGTCTCAGGGCTGTAGGTAAGGCACCCACTATGGCACATGAGAATTCTTCCCTGACCGTGCTGTCACTGCTATTCTGTAAAGGTGCAACACTCTCTCACTCAAAAAGGAGGCAGAAACTGTTGGACTGGAAATTAATACTTGCCACAGCACGCTTTATTTCCAGTCTGGTACTACAGGAAAATTGCCTCCATGTTTATCCAACTCACTCTTCACTCATCTGACCTGGCACAAACAGCACAAACCAGGGAAGCAGAAGAAGAGATTTCCAGGTCACTTAAATGGGTGTACAGACCAGCTGCAGATGCCTCCACAGCCCCAGCTCTCCTCCTGCCTTTCCATCATCTCCACCAGGTCTTCCACTCCTTCATCCACTTGTGGAGCCCAATTCTTTAAGGCAGTGGTGGTCTTTCACACTGTGTCTGCACAGTGACTACCTCCTGTCCATCACCTCCACACACCCGATTCCAATGACATAGAGAGGAGGGATCATTTGGCTTTTATATTCACAACATCCCAGTTTTATACTTCATTTCCTCAGATGATCAGAAAGGCACCATGACACAAGCCACAAGCAGCATTACACAGAGTATCACACTCCTCTAAAAAGAGATCTGCATTTCTTTCTCTAGAGTAAAGTTACAGGGAGGGGACCAAACTAAACCAGCTGTTCTTCTGGAGGTGGGGGAATGCCTTGTAGTGTTTAGACTGCTGCAGCAACTCTTATCAAGATGGGACTCCTGTGCAGCTTCACCTGATAGGAACAAATCAAATTGTCACTTTATCTAAATTTTGTATAATGGCATCACCAAAATAATAATTATAATCTTCTTTAAAAATCCCTTGTAAGAAGCAGCAAGGGGGAAAAAAAAGAAATAAGTTGGTGACACATGTCTTGAATATTGTTGATTGACTAATTAAAATGCAATAGAGCAGGAAAAGGTGCACACACAATACTTAGGATGTAACATAAAGAGCAATCACAACCACTCAGTGGGGTTTAGCAGGTCTGAAATGGTATCTGATGCTGCGAACTCCAGAAAGGTACTGCATAATGTAAATGTTATTGCTCTGCACACTTTCATGAAAACTGCCTGCCTTTGGATTGAATTGCATACACATCTATTGTGAGTCCAGTAGAATAAAGAAAACAAGCGTTGTGCATTTAAAGATGTTGCCTCATTAAAAGAGGCTGAAAGAAACCTCCTGTTACAGTTATTATGACACAATTAAGTGACAGGGTGACAGGTGGCATATCACATTTTTAAAGGAATAAACTTGCATATATACAGACATGAGCCACGGATTTCCTTTGATATTATAGCATGCACCTGCAACTTGCTATTGCAAGGATCTTTTATTAAGCAAGTGTACATTTATTAATGTCTGCAGATTTATAAAACTATTTACTTGTCCTACAATTTGGAATACATGGCTTTGGAATCTCAGAACTATTCTTTCCAAGAAAATAAGAAGATAATGATAACTGCTCTCACAGGAATATCCTTTCAGGCATTGATACAAATAAACATTTATGTTTCACCTCTGGTTAGGTTAAAAAGTTCAGAGATTTTTAGCGGTGAGATTTAATCCACTTGCAAGCACACGTCTTTGTATCACTAACCTGCCAGCTAGCTTCCCGTCGCAGCCCTTTTATCCAGTTTTCTTCTAAGTCCTTATTCTCTCTCGTGGATGTTTCATCCATAGCTGATGGAGCTTGCACAAACTCGATTGGCCACTGGCTGTTACACTCTCTTTGTAAGCCTTTGCCGAGGCAGCAGCAAGTGCAGTTCGGAGACAGACTGTCATGAAGAAAATGTCACACCACGGGTGGGGGGGAGATGAGGGGGGAGAGGGGAAGGGAGGGGAAGGAAAGGGTCGACACGAAAGATCCACACGTGAAAAGATTTGGGGAAGTGTGACTGCGGTCTGACACGTTCCCGCTGGTCCAGCAAATGCATCGCTGCAGCCGGGGAGTTCGCAGGGTAATGACAGAGGGTTGGTGACACGGTGGAACAGCCCTAATTAGATGTAAAGTATAGCAGAATTGCTAATACTGTCCAAAGTATTCTCATATGTCTTTCCCAAAAGTGTTTTTTTCATATCTTGCAATAATTGTATAATTTGCTGTCATTATAATTACGACTGCATCGGGGGTGTGGATTCAAGCAAAGGACATACAAATAGCTGCTGGGTCCGTTTAAGGGAAAATATTTCAGTGTATCTGTTTGAAAAGTGCTTCCTGAACCGCTCTGCAGCCAATAAACATGAATAATAATACAGGCCATTTTGATAGGAATGGGCTCATTACCATACTCGCTGCTGAGCTCTTTCAGAGCTCAGGTTCAGCAATGCAGAAATGGGTTCAGCAGGACACAAGTATTTCAACCCCAAACCAGAAAAAAATTAGTCCCAGTGTAAGACATTTTTTTAAAAAATTGCTTGAGCTTGCTCTCTGCACATCGCACCTAGAGATGCCAGCTGCATACCCTGACATGGCCAGGCTTTCTTTATGATGTTCTTCATCACTCCTTAACCTAGCACCACCATCTTTCATCCCACCAAGAGACAGTTTAGTCTCCCCATCAACTCCTTAAAACATCACCTGGCTTTGTTTACCAACCTAAAATAAAAACACATCCTGAGAGAATCTGTCCCTTATAGCATTTATCGTGGATTAGCTGAGAATGCTGAACTCATTGCCTTTAGGAAACCAAGGTTTCAGGCAGTGACAACGAACAGAAAAATCAAATACTTTTCTTGGAAGCATTGCTACAGTACAAACACAAAAGACTCATTTTTAAGCATGCTTTTAGATAAAGCAACTCTTCCCTGTAAAAAAATTATACTGTGGTATCTTTAAATTCATAAAGTTTACGACTATTAGGATCAGTTGTTTGGGGTTTTTTTTGAAGGGTTGACTACTTGACATTCACACTGTTTATTTACTAAGCAGACAAAAAAAAAAGGATTAATTTTTAAGTTCATTTTTTCTCCTGGGAATTTTCATTTGCAGACCCCCACCACCCTCCCCGGGCTGAGTCAGAGCTGTGCACAGGGCTGCTCAAGTGCAAACAAAAGCCCCTTTCCTTTGCACCTGTTTTCTATATCACTGGAAAACATTTCCATTTACCACAGGCTTCACGAACTTCTATTGTCACAGATTTGGGGCCTTCCACAGCTTGACAATGTCCTCGCCATAAAACTAAACATGCCAAGTGGCACTCAGAGTAAGCCACTCCACATCGTGGCTACATCAAGAGCCTCCCCCCTGCAGCGCCGGATTTCTCCTCCATGAGGCTTTTTTTCCTCCCCTTTCTCCTTTTAGTTAAATAGTTGGAGGAGCTCGGGTGGTGTGGGTCTCCGCTGTGTTCAGTGTGACTTTAGGACTTGTGTTACATACCAGGAGCGCATATGAACACCGGCTCCTCTTACACATATGGGTGTTTTATTTTTAGACCCAGGGAGCACAAGGTAACGCAGTACGAGTGCCGGAAGGAGCCAGGTGCTTGCACAGACACAGAGGGGTGCATCAGGCTGACAACAAAAGAGACGCAAAGGGACATCTCGTTCACAAATTACTTGTACGGATTCTGCTTTCTAGGTGAAAAAAAAAATATTTTTACTTAAATTAAACAGAGGCACCAGGCAAGGGTAACCCAAAGCCACTGACCTGGCCTCAGTGGAACGCACCCTGTCTCTAATGCTACCCACCCGCTGGCGGCAGCAAAGGGGTGCCTGAGCTACACCTCATCGGCTGTGTGACAAAGGGCCAGCGCTGCTGTCAGTACTGAATCCTATCCCTCCCAGATAATAACAAAATATAACGAAGCTGATGACAAATCCTTGAGATGAGATAAGCTCGCTTTTTAAGAGCACTGTCATTTGCGAAAGGCAGCATCTAGGCAACAGCTGGTCTGATTTTGGAGGGGTACAATAAAAAAAAATACAAACAAAGCAGGAATTCTTGTCTTAACTCTGCATATGGCAAAGACAGATGCAAACCAACATACCAACATATTTGTACTGGGCCAGGAGCATAATTCTAAATCTAAGACGGATAGCGCACGGAAAGAGCTTGGCAATAATTGTAAATATTAGCAATGGTTCCAATCTAAGCTGCTCTGGATTGCAATGAATTATTTCATGACTTTCCCTTGTCTTTTTCACCACCATGAAACATTCCAAATTGTGTATAAACTGCAAGAATATGAAGACATTTATTGATGGAAATCAAACTACTTTCTTCACCCACAGTGTCTTTGATATGTTAGAGCCTGAAGCAAAGAAAACATAATAACAATATATAGATGAGAACTTCAATTTTCCCCTACATATGAATCTGTCACTTATTTGCTAAGAATCAAATCTAACTTCACACAGTTAAAGAAGCTCCATACATCATTCTCCGTAATCCAGCACTCAGCTCAAATGTACCTTGCTTGAAGTTCATACAACTTACTTGATTTTACACTACTCTAAACAAAACATCTCTTGATATTACAGCTCTGAGTCTAAAAGACTTTTGCTGCAATTCTATCTCCAATAGTGAGAAAAGTGCTACTGTGAGAATGGATTTATCAGCACAAGGTAACAAGAATGCTTCAAAAGTCCATCCTGAGGATCAGATTCAACTGTAACCACAGGCTAATTTTTTTTTAATATATCCACAATTTGTTACTGTGATACCACCATATAGCTGCCAGCAGTGTGAAGAAACAAAGTGAGAAAAACATAAGGTTTTTTTGAACACTGGCTAGGTACTCAAGCATATCCTGATTTTACAAAACACTTGACCTGTGAAATGGGTGCTGCTTTTGGATAAGGACTGGCTGCTCACACTCACACAGCCCTTACGTGCCTATCCACCCAAGCATAGTAGTGTTACCTATGTTGGATATGGTCAGAAGGATGCATCTCCACCTCAGAGTCCAGATGGTTGCCCAGAGCTCGTGATCAGCTATCTGAACAGGCATGAACAGGAATGACAATGATACAGAAAAGGTTTCGGGTGCCTCCTGGCAACCTCAGTGCTATGAAGAGTCTTTAGATGAGCACTGCACTCCACTCCGAAGAGACTCAGCATCATGCTGCATACCAGTAGACTAACTGATATGGTTGTTGGAAGGATGCAAGGATAAATATAAGCAATTTTCACCATCTCCTTCAAAATCTATGATGAGGTCAGCTCAGACACTGCACAGCATGGGCTCATCACATTGCAACATATTTCTTTCAAAGCTTTGTGTTCTCCTAACAGTCCTAGATATGCCCACCTTTCATTCTTTCTCCCTAATCAAACGTACTCTGATCTGTTACCAGTTCCACATGAATTAACCACTGAAGTCTAGTACTTTGCATCAAATTCCTGCTATGGTTTTGTTTTCCTGCCATGTACCCACTGCAGTCTCTCAGTGTAGAACATCTTTATGCAGTTCTGCCTCTTGTATCGCAAGTCTTTGGCACATAGCGTGTTTTCAGCCCCAGACTCATGGCTGGCACCTTAACTTGTGGAGGTAGATACTTCTAGCACTTCCTAAGAGACTGAAGATGAAGAGCTTATAAATGTCTTCAAGTACAACGCAGATCAAGGGGCACTGCGTGGTAATACATGAGAGGGAAAAATTTTGAAGTACCTCTTAACTTTTAACTATACAGTGGTTATTGAGAGTAAAATTTAAGTTGTCCCTGAACTAAATCCAAGCCGTAGCTACGTAATTTCCTACACAGCCTATGTTAAGAAGGACAGCACTTGCAGAGGGCAGGTCATCTGACTTTAGCGCAGGTTATCCTTAGGCTGAAACAAACCACCACCTTGTGGACATGCCGTTGCTGACAGTGGGAGGAACTGAGGGTGACTCTCAGACTTACACACCTAATGCCTGAGTGGCTCAGTTGGTGCAGAGGATTCCCCCTCCCCTGGCTCCATGCAAAGTCTACACCTTTCTGGACAGCTCTTGCAGCCACCTTGTCTCTCAAAACACCATCCCCACATATGGGTGAGGTGCAGTACATATGGCCAAGACTGAACCATCCACAGTGCAAGAGTGTGCTTGGGTACCTTTTAAACACTCGGAGCCCCACAGGTCCCACTTCCCCCTATCCCCTGCTCCAAAGGACTCCAGTATCTTCTCCCATATATCTGAGATCACACAAAGCTCATACCTCATTCTCAAACCCAAACTTAAAAGATAGTTTAGAAGGCATCAGTGATGGAGACCTAATCTCATTGACCTTCAGTGAGACCTGGGCTCATGAAACCCCCTGACTAGTCCTGGAAGTACAGTTTAGACTATTACCCCCAGTGGAGATCCCCCACACCAGTTGCTGAAGGCACCACCCTCCTAATGGAGTCCCTGCATTCTGCTGCAACCCTGCAGAACTAACTATAGCACCTGGCAAGCTGACAGCGGGCAGATCAGCACGGTTTAGACATACCTGCTCTCATATGTATTGCTGCATGTGCTGCTTAAATTGTTTACCTGTTGACAAGCTAAAAATAAAGTTGCCATTAGAGCACCACAATGTGTGACATTCCACAGGCTGAAGCTGAGCTTCATTTTCCTTACCTTAACCTCAGTGTCCTCTGAGTAGAGGAGCTTGCTTTGTCTTGCTAACCAGCCAATGAGGAGCTCGTTTCTCTGTCTTGCCTATCTTGCAACTTCTAAGCTCCTGCCTGAAAAAATTACTCATTTGTTAGTGCCAGTCTGTCATCTCCTTGAAAGTAGAGCCACGACATCTTAACAGACTGGATGTACACAGCTGTTAAATTTATTAGTTAAGAAAAACAGCAAATGACAAGTGAATAAAGCACTCCTTGGGATGTTCGGACTACGGATTTTGTATAAATCAATAGCAAGTGTTATAAAATGTCAGAAAATACCAAATGAGGAGAAAGCAATCAATAGATACCTTCTGAATTAAATGAGTGATGAATATTCTTTACCAACCAAAATAAATTAAACTACAAAACCCCTTATGTTAAAGCAATATCCAGCCTCTTACTTGAAACCCCAAAGGAAGGTAATTCAGGGTTAAGGCTGGAAGCTCTTTCCTTAAACAGGAAACTGAGGAAGAGGGGGACAAAAAGAAGAAGCAGGAGGAGAACAACTAAACTGCTTTGACACAAGTTGAGAATGAATTATTAACTTAAACATGTTCCTCTTCATTCTGAATTCCCTTCATATTCTGGGCTTGAGTCAAAAAGGCAGTGGCTATCTTGACCATCTGAAAGGACACACCAGAGAGGTGGGTGTCAGTCTCTTCTCACAAATAACAAGCGATAGAACAAGAGGAAATGGCCTCAAGTTACGTCAGGGGAGGTTTAGGTTGGATATTAGGAAAAACTTCTTTACTGAAATGGTTGTCTATCACTGGAACAGGCTGCCCAGGGAAGTGGTTGAATCACCATCCCTGGATGTGTTAAAAGGTCATGTAGATGCAGTAGTTGAGGACGTGAGCTTGGCAGAGCTAGGTTAGTGGAGTTAGGTTGATGGCTGGACTCAATGATCTTAAAGGTCTTTTCCAGCCTAAATGATTCTATGATTCTGTCTTTCTCTAACCTGTTTGTAACATGCTGTGATTCTGATCTGGATCCCTAGATAGTAACATAATACCAATATTAAACCCAGGAATGGTTAAACGTATTCCAAATCCCTTATCACCAGCTGAGGATGCACCCTGTGTATACCAGAGGTCCTTCCACCTCCTTGCTAGGAGCCAGCATGAGGCAGTGGCCTGAACAGTTTAATGGGTTTACAGACTGTTTGCCTTTGTAGTTCTGGATCCCCCTTTGTGCAGCATGCTAGGCCAGGCACCTGAGGGGAACCATGATGGCAGAACAGAAAACAGAAGATTTGAGTTCACACTCAAACTTTTGTAACAGTTGTGGATCTGTCCTTACTGTAGTGTATCACATCATTAAGGTACATATTTCTGCTTTTAACGGGCCCCCGTTTATAAAAGTCCCTGCATAACGCACAGCCACACACCGATTACTTCCTGCCACGTATGCATTTTCTGTTCCTTTTAATGGTGAAAGAAATCCATACAAGCTAAAAGGCACACAGAAGGAATCAGAGATCACAATAATGGCAATATACCTATGCGTATATGTCTTCCAGCCTCCCGTTGAAGACTCCTCACTCCCCTTTGGAGAAGTAGGTCAAAGAAGGGCAATGAAAATAGAACACGGAAAATCCCTCCTATGAAAAGTGACAGGAAAAAAATGGGATTTTTTTTTTTTTTTAATTTAAGGAAGAAAATCATTAGCACAGGACATGATACAGTTTTCTAAAAATGGGAAGATAAAAAGGCAACGAGTCCATTCTTTCTGCCTCCCAAAACAAGGAAAGTGTGTACAATGAAAGTCAAAGGTGGCAGATTCAAACAAACAAAATCAAATGCTTCTTCTGTGAAATACGTAATTAGAGTGGAACTCAGTGCTGAAAGAAGCGCCTGAGGGAAAGAATGTATCATCTTTCTACAAGTGTTAGTGTAGATGTAATAGTAAGAAGTTCATGCTTAAAGCAGACACCACTAACAAAGGTACCTGCTCCACAGTGTATGTCAGCCTGCAGAGCTGAAGGTTCACGCCAGCTGTACCACAGGAGCAACACATCTAACCGCTCTGATGCTCACCAAACCCCTCTCTGCCCTTTGCTGAAATGTCTGGTGCTGGACACTTGCAGAGACCAGGCTCCATCCAGTCTAGATTCATTAGAGATCTGAAGAAATGCAGCAATTCCCATGGCCTTACAGATGATGGCTGGACCCTACGGCTTTACCTGGGTAAACAGCTATTGTTCTTGATGTTAGTTACACTGGAGAGAAGTCACCAGCTCAGCCAGAGCATTCTCAGGGTTTACAATGGTTACAGCTTTATTGCATTTAAAATCCTCAGTGCGTACAGACCAAAAGGTAAACCTCAGAAATGAATCTTACTTCTTTCTTTGTATCTTTTTCACCTAAGCAGCATCTCCATTTATTATCTGCCAGTTACATCTTTCCAATCTGCAAGCGAGACAGAGCCCAGAATCTCAGGTACTGCCAAAAGAAGCTGAACACGAGCCCGTGCAATTGCCTTTAGGTCCATGATTCTGCTCTGGCTGGACTCAGAGGACTTCTGTTAGGAACAGCAGAGCTAACAGGATCGACCCACACACGCTGGAGAGCAGAAGGTAATGCTTTCCATTTGTGAAGAGAGGAACCCTCCATCATCAGAGGGGAACAGGAATACGTGCCATCTGTCATGCTGCAATGGACACTGGGAGATCTGCCCTTCCCATGTGCCCACGGGACAGATCAAGCTGAAGATACTGCCTCATTTCTCACCACATGAGAACAAGTACGAGGAATACAAAAGAGGATGCTGGCACCCACTGCTACACTGAGAACACTCATCAGTAGTATTCATAGGACTCTAGCGAAGCACATTTGTCCTTAAAGATTTAGGAGAGGCTGACCAAATGCAGCAGCAGTCCACTCCCCACTCCTGCCACCCCCAGCATGGCCACTGTTTCCAGCTAATGCAGCAAGATGGCCTTAATCTCACTCTGCCCTTTCCTGACCTCTCTCAGATTTTTCCTACCACTGGTAACATTTCTGAGCAATGCTAATACTTCCCACCAAGATTACAGTTGGCTTCACACACTTGCTCTGTTAATCCCTTGTGACATCTGTTCCAGTGCTGGACATAAACTAGCCTGAATCCTTTGCTGAAGCATCCTTCCTCATCCTAAAGCACCTAGAGGGAGACTTTTGACGATGATCCCTGAGCAGCTTGAATAAGAGATCTATTTCATTAAAGCCCTACCTGTTGTTTGCTACTGTAATAAGCCTTCTCAGTGGAAACTGATCTGAAAGCGTGCCAGTTCACTGGTGCTGCTTGCTATTTCAGATGGTGTCACGAGCCATACAGTCTGCTGGTATTCGTGCTTCAGTTTCACTGTGTGACTCCAACCACTCAGGATCTTTATGAAAGTAATACATTCCGACCTAATCTACAACTAAATTAATGTCAGAAGTAAGACAGTACCCTGAGTGATCAATAAGTGGGTTTTTCCCTACAGAAATATTAGAAGCAACTCACATCAATAAGCCTCAAATTTATGGGGCAATTCGGCTCTTCCATTTACAGCTTGAATCACTGGCCTTTGTATAGGATATTACATTACTAAATAACATGTGCTAAAAGGAGCCTCTCTGTTGCAGTCCCTGACCTGCAACAGCCACAGCTTTCCAGGCCCATCAACAGACGTAGTGAGGGACCCGAGATGTCCACCCAAACTAAGTCCCTTTCAAAACCAGCACAAAATTATTTCTAAATGCATTATAGGCAACTAAATGCATTATACTCAGACCCACTTTAGGATTTAAATGAAGAGTGCTGGTACTGGGACCTTTGGAAGATGAATGACACTGACTTCAATCTTGAGACAATCTATATGCCCACCTTTAAAATTACTATCAGAAACAATATCCTGTTGAATATTCTTAGTCTTATCAACTGAGTCATATAAAACTAGGCTACAAAAAGAATTATGCCTATAAGAAAACAACAATCCCTCACTAGAAGGACTAATAGGTCTTTCTCGTTTCTAATTTTTATGATTCCATACAAATTAGAAGACCTGAGTGCAAGGATCTACTTTTAGCGAACAGGAAGAGGGTAAAGGAAAAACCATTTTTTTTTTCTCCCATGATATAATTTTAGGTCATACAGTCCCTGAAAATAGAGAAAGTAAGCTGAAAATGCTATGGCAAACTCTTAATTACAAAAAAAACCTCTCTCTAAATCCTTCTTATGTAGTCACTGCTCATCCTTGCAGAGCTAACAAGCATGCTGCCTGGATTTAACAATGAAATAATTGTTGGCTGTGGTCAAGAGTAGCACAGGTTGGGGTGTTTGGTGCTCAGTGGGGACCCACTGGGACCTGCAGACTGCTGGTCTTGTTTTGTGCTGGCTCTGACACTCCAAGGGCAACAAGTAAACCCAACCCTTCTGAAGGAGGACAATCCCTCCTTGACAACCCTGCAACTGCCATGGGATCCGTGGTGAAAATGGCTAGGAGTTTTCAAAAAAATGGTCTTCGATCCGTAAGAATTTTGCTTTCCTGTGAGCAAATGTCAATTTAGCAGGCCAAGTATTCAAACTTCATTTTGATCAGATCACCCTCTCCTGCTGCATTCTCTGGGGCAAGTTCACCATTTTTACCTACATCCCCCCTGTAGAGCACAGCGCTTCACGGAAGTCACAGCACAGCTATTTTACTTTTTTTCCCCAAAATCCTTGGTTGAGCTCAGACTGCTGTTAAATTATTTGAAAACCATTTTTCAAAATAAAAATTACAGTAAGGAAGAAAGGTGTTTGGCTCCAACACAATCGCCTTCTGTTTAGCAAACAAACTTGCAGTGCTCAGTAAGGTCACCAATGGCTATTTTTCATCCCCCTTTTATAAAACGGCAACGACTGCTGTGCCGTGTTCAAGGCAGAGCCTTGTCTTTCACACATTCTCTTCCTCTCTCTCATTTATTATGCTGCTTTTATTTAGGCATTATGATAAAAAGCAGGCATTCCTGCAAACTAATAATCTTCAGTTTCTCCACCCGATCAATGCCGACGTGGTGGAGAACATCCAAGTGTCTTCAGATTAATTTCTCACCTATCATCACGGACACTTGAGCAACAAATAGCCTGCTCTATTCCCCATAATAAAAGATTAGTAACACTAACAATGTACAGAACAGATGAAGGGAAAATGGTATAAATCTTTCAAGCAATATACTGCATCAAATCTTGGGGCAGGTTTCCTATGGACAGATGCAAGTTCTTGCAGCCTTTGTGTACTGCTGTAGGAGACACCCTTGTTTTGTGAAAAGCAAAGAAAGCAAAAATCAAATTCACTGTCATTTTCCTTTCATGTCCTCTTTTGAGTGGAATTGGAATGAAATCTAACTGTTTTTCTTTCTGAAGTAGGCCTCTATGCAAGTGCTGCCAGTAAATCTCCATGTGACACCAGCCCTCAACAAGACGGTTATTGTGGAAGTGTCATGGTCTGCCAGAATTTGGCCACACTTGAAAATGACTGAGGATGCAGATGCCGCAAAACTGGGTGGAAAAGACACCCTGGCTTGTCCCTTTTACCCCCGAAGGGAAACCCAGCTAGCAGTGAGACCACTCGGACTGGTCTAAGAGATTTCTTTGCCTACCCCTTTCACAGTAATACATGTTTTAAAATGTTGATTATTATGGTAACTCCACATATCACAAACACGAAAGGAGGAAGGACTAACATTCCTCATGCAAGTTACCACTATCATTCCAAATGACAGAGGATAAATGAGACTCAAAAATTATGAAGTCAAACCCCCAAGACCCACATGGACTTGAGGGAGATTGCTTTGATTTCTTAAGTGATTTGCCTAATCACCGTGCGGCTTACTCACAGATAGAGATAACACTGAGGTGCTTGCCACCCTCTCCTCTTCCACAGCTATTAGGTCTCCTCTTTCACCTTGCAAGTGGATGCCACTAACACAAGCTGTCTTCCAGCTCAGACGTCAGGGGTGGCTCCAAACCCCTGCCGAACACACAGCTCTGCTCTATGAAGGTGCTTACTGATAGGAAGCCCTTACAGTGCAACCATTTTCAGGGCTGTGCCTGAATTTGTTACACAGGAATAGTGCCAGCTCTCCCCCACTAGTTTGTGCATCTTCTGGACATGCTTATCACCCAGCATGGCATCAGCACTGCTGGGAATCCATCAGAACAAGGGTATGAAATGTGCGGTTGTAGTGTTAAGGCTTCTTCATTTTGTCTTGTCACAGAAGACATGGCACTGGTCAATCTACGTGGTAAGCTAGAACACAAAGCAGGCTAGCAAAGGAGAAAATGTAAGTATTCATCATCACCACTGCAAGATGTAGAGAATGTGCATGGTAGCGATGGAGAAGGGAGGATGAGACCTTGTCATAGCTTCCTCTTGACACAGCACAAAGTATCTGCATTAGATATGGAAGAAGAAAGGCTGAGATTCCACATGTTTCAGCAACTCTCAGACCCATAGCTTTGATCTCCCTAAGGCACGAGTACAAGGCACATCATCTTCTTTGTTCTCCTTCATCTATGTGAATCTGGGCAGAAAGACATTCCTGAAAAAAAGCCAGGAATACTCGCTCATTCCTTGCTTTTAACTAATCCTCTTATTTCTTTATTTATTTGAAATACCCTGTTTTGTTTTGGTTTTCCTGCATGAACTCAACTTGCCCTTACTTTCCAAGCCTGTTCCTTTGGCCCTCTTTTCTCTAACTTTTCCTCCAAAGGAAGCAGACTTACAGCAAGGACTCGGAGCGAGCTGAGTTCCCACGCATGTGCATGTTGGCAGTGAACTGGCCTCATTTTGATGGGCAGAACTTTCTGATGCTACTCAAGGAAGAGCACGTCAGCTGTAGCCAGGCCCTTGGCACAATGACAGTATCAGACATAACCAACCACTTTCTATGGCCTGGCTGCAAACGTCCTCTGTTACTGACCACTAACCTGCTGAACCATTCCCCAAAGTCCATTTTCTTCACAGTTTCTTCTACTTCTTCCTGAGTCCCTTCCAGCCTCTTCATGTCTCTTCATCCTCATGGCAAGACACCTCTCTACCTTGTCTTCTCCCAAAAAACCTTTAAAAAGAAGAAAACTAACAGAAAAAGGAGGTAGTTTTCCTATACTATCTAAAAATCATCACTTTGTTTGTTTTGCCTGCATGCTTTCCTTCCACATCCTTCCAGTCTGCTTTGTCTACATAAATAATTCACTTTTAAGCAGAGACTACTTATGACTTCCTACTACTACAGGGAACAATTCAGCAGGGTCATCATTTCAGATGTAGTTTGTAGGTGCTGCAGTAACATGATACTATGTCCACTGCAACCCCAAGGAGAAGACAAAAACGCACAGCTACAGTGACCAGGGGGAAAAAGGATGGGGAAAAGAAACAGCACCTAGTTCAACTACTAGGTCTTTGAAAATCCTCTGAAAGTAAAGATTTGGCCCACAGAAAAACTCTGGCATTAGTCATCTCTTAACTGATATGCTTCTAATAATTATATGACTTTATCATAAAGTTATCCCTTGACATCTAAGGGGCTCTGAAGAGCCCTAAGGCAGCATACTGGGGGAAAAAACTTACAAGGAGAGCAGGTGTGCAGCATTTTTGGGTTCACTGAGCTGACCCAGCCTTGGTTGTAAGCTAGCATGTATTGCCAACTTCTATCGGAAACCACATAAACCACATTCATAAACATTACAGATGCCACCACAGATGCCACACATGGAGTGGATGTAAGAAGTGATAGCAGAAGAATAGATGTTTCATTATTGAAGAGCTCTGCAGGTACTCACGTTTTAGCAACAGGCATAGCATAGGGAGCCTGAATACCAACGGCCATCAGAGCAGTAGTGTGCAGCGTTAGCGTTAAGTGGATTTGGCATAAGAAGTCAAAACAATGTGCATGGCCAGCAGGTAACGTGGCTGTCAGGAGGCAGCCCAGTGAAGCGCCAGCATAAGGGAGTTTGTCAACTGTGTGGCAGCGGTGACAGTGACCAGCAGCAGGAGGGAGCAGATGAAGAGGGGAACTAACTGCTCACATCTGGCCCACACCAATGGCGTGGGGATGGAGGGAGGGCTGCAGGAACACAGGGATTTCATTCTGGGGCTGCTTGAGTCCCTGGGATGTAACAGCAGCAACACCAGCCTGGGGAAGGATAGTGCCCACACAGAATGACTTTCCCATCCCAGACTGACAATTCAGGGACTCTCCTTTTGTTCGCATTTACTTGCAAATAATGGTTTCCTGGTATGCCTACCAAACAATATTTACGCAGGACTGGATATATAGCTCTCATTAGAGCAAATACTACTACCTAAATTGGGCTATTTGTGACTCTGCACCTCGAGTTTCACTCATCCCTGGTCTGAAGTGCACTAAAAGCACATTATTACTGCTTAAGATGCAAACTACTATGCTGAAAAATATCACTTTTTACCTCTAGTGAAAGAAGTTAAAAATTAATGGTTAGTTGAAACTAAGGTGAACAGTAAACAGAAACTCCTTGTGACCATGTGCAGGCTATTACTCCCAGTGTGTAATGAGGTTATACTTACTACTTAGATTAATTACTCTTTTTCTTCTATCTTAATTTATTTTATGCTTTAGGAAACCAACATGTCCACTAACCACTCTGTATGTGATAAAGAAACACAATAAAAGCAATTTCTCTCCTACCCCCCAAAAAAACCCCATTCTCAGTAATGCATTTTTGAATCCAGCATAGCTTCTCCTAATGAGGTTTCAGCATGCCATAAATAACACTAATGAGACTTTGTCTTGCCCATGTAGTATATTTCCTTAATATAGCTTTAGATTTTCTTACGTTGCATAGAAAACTAACAGTCATGGAAAGAAACGTCCTCCAATAGCACATTAAAACCAAAAGTACAATTAAATATAAATTAATTCAGTATTTAATTGCACTATTGTCATTTTTAAAAATTCAGAAGAAAAGTAATGGCGTCATTTTTTCTATTGGTAAATAATAAAAGTGCTGAGGGAATCAACAATATTTAAATAAACATTACTGTGACTATACATGATACAAAGATATCTTTTATTGCCAGGTAAATTCTGTGTTTGCTAATGGAGAGTTCAAAGCATGTACCTTTGCAAGCTGAGGGACCAGTCCTGCAAGGGTTATGCAAGCAGTCCCAGGTAAGGGATGTAAGATCTGACTCTCTGGTTTTACAGAACTGATAGTCCAAGTGCATACTGCCATCCTCAGAATGCAAATACTTTAAATATCATCTGCACAATGTAGCCACTTAAGCAGAGGTTCACAGTGAAACAATCTCTTAGGTTGACAAGTGGTATATATTTATGCAATCTGCAGCTCCCATCATTCTACAAGCAGGCCAATGCTGTCTGGGTGGAATTTTTTCCTCTAAAAATACCAGCTCATGGTTTTATCCCCTAAAAAAAAATAAAAAAATAAAAAATACAAACTGTATTTTTTGCAGAAAAATTAAATGATTATTTGGGGCAGTATAAATTTGAAGCCTGCTCTATTTTTAAAGATCAATTGAAATGTTACGCCTGTCACCTGTGTCACATTTTTTCCCTCAGAAAGTCATGTAAAGTTTATGCAAAATTTCAGTGGGAACATGTAGAGAGTTTTACCATTGATTTTCATAAAAATCAGTTAACTAGTAGCTCTTTTTTAGGATTCCACCTTTAATGCTAAAATTCAGTAAACATCTTGGACTTGGCTGGGCAACGATGGAGTGACAACAGGGGGAGATGGAAGAGTAGCAAATTCCACCACAGAAATGAAATCACAATAAAGACATTGGTGCTGATGGCGATACAGGGAAAAGCAGTTATGGGTATAAAAATGGAAATAATCAGATCCGCAACTCCTGCAAGTCAGGAGAACAAGATGATCACAGCTTCCGACTTCTGAAAGAACTGGCACACCAAATTATAGGTTGGGCATCTGAACAAATGATTAAGTCAGGGTGAAACTATATGGCTGAAGATTAGCAGATAAAATGACTTAGAGAAAGGGGAAAGTGATTCATGCAAATATGAGCCTATGCATCCAACCTTACTAGCATGGAAGGCTTTAGAACAACTCTTCCATGAGGGAGTACCTAAAAGAGGTGTAGACAAATGCAAAATGGCATGAAAATCAACATGGATTCATCAAGAGCAGACTAAACCAAAATAACAGCTTCCTTTGGTATGATTAATTTTCAAGATAACGTAGCAACATTATCTCTCTGGACTCTGGTAAAGTATTAGCTACATGGGAAATCCTTAGTTAAAACTGAGAAGATAGGTTTAAGAGAATAACTGTAAGGGATGCAAGAAGCCGATCAAAGGGAAGGGCAAGAAGGCTCATACATGGCTCTGGCGAGACCTTCCTGGAAGGCTCCAGCTGCTGGCTCCTGAAGTGGATACAAACCTCAATGGGTACAGGAGAGGACTGCTAGGGCAATGTTAATATACAGAAAATAATGATAGTAGAAAGTAGTCAAGTATTATTTAACTTGGAAACAAGACAGCTTGGAAGTTTTAATATACAGCACTCTAGAATGGACTTCCAACAAAAAAATCATGGGTGAAAAATGTAAATAGTTTTAACATGGATTTTGATCAGCATTATGGAAGAACTATGGAAAAAATTCTATGAAGACAGTTCTAGAAATAGCAGTACTGGATTCAACGTTCACCTCTATGTTCCTATTTCCACATGGGTAAATGACCCCAGTATCACCTATATCCTTTTTTGTACAATTTATGCATTTTCCTCAAAATAAGGGAATTTTCCTAAGTTACACTGAGACATACTAAATATGTGCTGATTCTTCTATATACCCAAGAGAGTTATTCTGCTTTTTTTTCCTAGCTAAATCGGTTGATCTAATAAAAGAATATTAACCCTCCACACAAATGTTGTCTCATTTTTTGCTTTTTCCCAGTTTATTAAAAGTAAAACAAAAAAAAATTTGAAAAAGAAACTGTTTATGACAAACCTATGTGGCCTATTTTGATGGGCATGCCTTAAAGAAAAAAACAAACACAAAGCCTTGCTTTTCAGAAAGTTTTATGAAATCACAACAAAACATGGAGACCTCGAACCCTGAGGGTTTTGTGTTATGTTTCTTTCTAAACTTGTCTAGTGACTAAGCTCAGATTACACAGTTTTGAATCAACAGCCTTGCCAGATAAGTGTGCAAGTCCCATGTGTTAGTTCTGAAGAAGGAAAATGACTCCTGACTAAACCAGATCCTCATGAATGCTTGCTCAACATTGAATTTTAATTCTACAGATATAGGCATGAATCAGGCTATTAGGAAAATCCCACAAAATTGCAAAATGTGGGTCAAAATAAAGCCATGTTGTTCTTAACTTTTTCCCTCCTTTTACAAAATAAAAAAAAAACCACACAAAACAAACACAAACCTCCAGCAGACAAAGTTATATAAGCAATATTTACCAAATTTTATCAAGACTCCATAGTTTGGTGCCTGTGGGTGCTTCCAGCATAGTAAGGGGGACTCTGTGATCATGAAGTCACTGTAAAATGCTAAAATTTAACAAGTAAGATGAAGTAACAACCTATGAAATCAAGTGTGAGGGAGAAGTAAACTCTAAGGGCAGCTAACAGAAATGACAAGGGGAGCAAGGACGATCAATACTAGGATTTTGATTCTAGCTCTAGATAGATAGAGAGATCATTCCCCAACGTCCCCTTCTGGCAGGCAATATTAGCAGAAGTGATGTCAAATATTGCCATTTCATATCGAGACAATTGGTATTACTATCCCATTCTCAAAGTACCACCTCAGAGAGGCATGCCTAGACATACATTGGGCCACAAATCTGACAGGAACAACTCTGAACTTCCCTGCTTAGAGATGCAGCTGCACTTTGTCACACTGTTTTGACTCACTTCCAGTTGGCATCTGAGTCAGGGTAACGGTCCCTATATTTCACTGAGGTTATTTATGATGCATATCTTTTTTTTTTCCCATAAGATATTGTCTTTGAGCTATTTTTTATTCTTGCATCCCTGCTGTCTTTCGAAGGCCCAGTAACTGCTGAAAAGAGATTAATGAGTCTTAGCATTCACTTTGGTGAAACTGGGTTGATACTACTTAGCTATGGCCAGACACAGGGCACCCCAATAACGCTGGCAGTCTGAAAGAAATTAGCCTCCAGGCAGCATGTGCACACTTAACAAGAAGTCAGTGACAGAAACCAGAGGGTTTGATTTTCCTTTTACACATACAGCTTTTCTTATGGAAGGGTATAAAATGCCCATAAGGGACCCTGTTAGCCTGGAGCTCTACACAGCTGAAAATCTTGTACCAATATACGAGGTTCAGAGAGCAAAGGGGTACTGTGGATCACACAGAAAACCAGAAAACAGGGTAAGTACTGAGTTTCATGGGGTTAATGCTCACAGTAGTCAAAGTGCTCAAAAGTTAAAGGTCCTCTTCACGCTTTTAAGACTATGCTGTTCTTCATTTGTACTCACATCTCTGCCATAATAATTTCCAACCCAGCAGTCCAGGTTGAACACCCAACAGCAGACCAACGCATACAACTGGTACCCAATGTTCACAGTACTGCCGGGTTTTCACCTTGTCTAGGCCATGGCATGTCTTGCACGTCACCCCTAGGCAAACCACTTCTATACAAACTGACAAAATCTCTTTTAATTCAGAGGTTGATGCCGCTTCAGCCGTCATCGACAACTATGAAGTGGGTAATCAACAGATCTCTGCCCCCACAAGCACACACACTTTCCTGTGGCAGGTTAAATGGAAGCCATGCCAATACAAGGGTTTCATCCAGTTCTGGTTTCTAACATGCCAGGAATACTGGCCCCTAATATAGAAAATTGCCAGTCAGGGTAAAAATATCCAAGATGAACAAGAAAGTCATCCTTATCCTGCTCTTGCTGGAAGATATATCCTGTGTAGCAGCAGTGATGACCTATTAGGAGTACAACCCTCTACAGTCAATGTATGCATTTATGAGATACTCATTTGTAAAGAATTTCATTGCATGATGCTTTAACTTAGAGATGCATACAGTACATATTTTAATTTAATATGGCTGTAACTTTGTCATAAAATCATTCAGGTTGTTTTTAGTTTAATAACAGGATCATTAGATAATACTTTCTTCAGGAAAGATTACAGCAGATTTATTCCTGCGGCAGTATGTGGGAGCATGTCCTCCCTATGTTTTTGGCCACCAGATACTCCCTTTTGTGAAGGAAAAAATCTGTAACAAAATGTTTTCAGAAACTGAGAAGTTCACCACACCCCTCAGCTCATCACTGAAATATCTCCTCATATTTTCATTACAAACAAGACATTATCTATGACAATGAACTTAATGTATAGACAAATGTGACAACATACCAAGTTTCTCATGCCAGATTCTGGGTAAATTTAGGAGGAGTCCTGTGGATTCACTGAAGAACAGATAGTACTGCGCTCCCAGAATTTTAACAACAGGTTTATTCTTCTGCTTTTGCACTCAGACGCTGGCTATTTCAAACAAACACGCAGATCTAAAATTACTTACATCCTTAAAACAAAATGCTCTAGGAAGTTGTAGGAGAAACAACTGTATTGAGAAAAGTAAGTGCTGAGAAGAAAAGCTACAGGTATCAGAACTGAGCTTTAGCTTGATCACTAATCACCAAAGAATGCAAAAGCCACCTGAGCAAATGAAACCCTTTGAACCCATACAAACTTAGGGGCAATCTTGTGAGAATGGGCTTTCTTCTGGTATTTCTTATATTTTCTGCTTCCATTGTTCTTGGAAATATCACAAATAAGTATCTTTCAAGGTATTCAGTAATCTAAGGCAACAACAAAAATCCTGACAAAGATACAGAGGTAAAAAGCAAACAAACCGGGTATTTTAGAACTTTGCAAAAAAAGCTTAGATAGATCCTAGAATCAAGCACTTACATAAAAGTATTCTTATTTTTTCACTCATAGAATTTCTTCCTCTCTGCCCGTGATTCCAGATAAGGTATCACAAAGTGAAGGTACCAATAAGGTCTTCAGTTGTTCCTCAAGACTCTCACAGCATCACCATTTTAAAGAAGACGAAAAATTTAAGTGTCCATCTCTCATTTCAGATGTTTTCATGGAAGTATAATATATATATATAACCCACCAAACTGAAAGCAGGATTTTCAAGAATCAGTCCAGTTTTTGAGCCACATCTCTAAGAAAATTTGAATCAGTGCACCTCTAGAATTTCTGTTAGCTGTGCTTGTGACACATTGCAAACATGCCCTTATCTGAATGTGAAATGCCTGTTATCCAGTAGACAACATGTACTTTATCATGTCGGATCAGAGCCTGCTCTGTGAAGTAGAACCCCTATTTTGTAAGAGTGCATTTCTGCTTGCTACAGATAACAACAGAGAAATCACAAATTCTGTTTTTTCCTGTGTTCCAGAAAGGCTCTATTGCCTCTTAATGGTTCTCCACACAGAAACCAACAGGCAGGCATAATAGTTGGGATTTTTCTTACTGAAGGCAAAAGAAGATGGAAAAATTGTAGAAGAGACTCAGGCTGAGGGACAAGAAAGGTTTCTAACCAGAGGACATTAACTCTGCACTCTGAAAGGAAGTCATGGGTCTGAGGCAAGGGTTGACTAGTGTTTTTCTAAGATACTGCAACACTTAAATGTGCGGGGTAAGGAATTACTTGGCTAAATTTATTTTCCTTTCCTTTTTGCTCATGTGGTCCATGAAGTGGACCATCAGTCCACAGCTAAAGCAGGCACATCTAGGAAGATAGGGCACTGGGAACCCAGAGCTCTTTTGCATAAGAAGGGCACCAACAACTTCAGTCTAGGATACGCCTAAGAGACCTCGTGCTAGACACCACCATGACAAAAAAGTGCTGGGAGTGGCAAACTTACTCAAACGTTCTTCCTTAAATTACTTTATGTAAATTCTTTATGCTCCTATGCTGAAAGTAAGAAATCCATCCTCCTGATCATTAAAGTTTCCTTTGTACTTGGTGACATCAAATTTCTTTAGTCCTTCCTGACAATGGTTGTTATCTTAGCAGGGAATAACTTCCAGATCTCTAAGTACTCACCTGTTCAGTGCAAACCAATCAACTACACATCCATAGGGTTCTAAAACTAACATTTTACTAATTCTAGTTATTAGTACTTGCATTTAGCTTCAGTGTACTTAGAAATAATTAATCTTTTTGACAACACTTTGATTTAAGAATGTTGTATTATTCACCCTATTTTGCAGGTGGGAAATGAAAATGCCATAGTCTCTGAGGACGCCAGAGGCAAAGCTGGGGATGAAGCTTGAGTAGCTACTCCTCATCCACCCATCATCTTACTTTTAAAAACCAGAAAAATCTGACTGCCCACTCTCTTGAATCTTAAGTTTTGCACCCATCCTGCAAACGACCATACATTATGCAAAGCAGGCAAGAACTGAGCTCCAGACTTTTAATTTTCCTCCATCTGGGGACCAGTCCTGCTTTTCTGCAATCTCAATGCAAATCAGAGGTATATCCATTGGAGTCATTAGCATTGCATCAGTCAAATTACCACCAGCAATATCAAAACCGTGATGTTTTATTCTAATAGCGAGGAAACACGAGCATTTTAGAACGGGGCTATCATTGTATGTGGACAACCCGAGGAAGACTTCCAAGGACTTTCAGTGGAATAATTTGATTTTCATATCCCAGTGCCAGAGTCAGACTTTTTCTTAAATTAAAAAAAAAAATAAAAATTAAAAAAATCTAGGGGTGTAGAAATACAATAGATTCAAATTAAGTATCGATCTCTAAATAATGTAGAACGACGTTAGACATTTAAAAACTGTAAATCACTGTTATTTAGTAAGAATCAGCACCATATGTTACCCAACAATAGATAGATTAGCAATGGAGAAATGTGCCTCCGGAAAGCTGGGTATGGCACTCCCAGTGAACCCAAGTTCATGTCCTACATTTGAAGTAAAAGGATTGGAGAAGAAAGCAAGGTCTAAGCCAAACCAGACTGCTTCTTATAGTCCTCTCTAAGCTAAACTAGGAGTATATCAACAACCAATATAAAATCCAGATAAACTCCCAAAAAGTCAGGCAAAGTACCATAGATTTGTATCAGCTTAATTGAGACCAGAATTTTGCATCATACCTATTACAGGAGTCCTGAGGGAGTGATAGGTAATAATGTCTGATCGGGAAATGGTGGTATAGAGATATAAATTGGCAAACTCCATAGGGCTGCACAACTTGCCAGTTATTAGGCCAAAAGCAAAACACAGATAACTAACCCTGAGGCATTTATCTTGAAGAATACCATGTCTCACATATTCAGAGAAGGTCTCTTACCATGTATAATTCTAGAGGATTGCAATTATTTTCATTGTTACACTTCTTACATACCTCTGTGAACGTCTGCTTTCCAAAGCAGCTTTCACTTCCTTTTAAAAATTTATGTTGAGAAATACCACTTATAGGCAGCTCTTGTGAAATCGTATCGTGCTGTACAAATCTTGGGCAAAATATTGGGGGTGATTAAAGTGTTCTTCTTGGAACCATCCAAACAGCATATAAAATCCAAGACACTTCTGAAGTGTCTGCTTTTGTAGGAGAGGAATAAGGAAATCAGTCTTTTGACTGAAACATGTAAACCAAGAACCATGAAGCAGAGGCTCTCGTTGTGTTATCAGCACTTAGATAATACAGTGCTGGGTGCTATACTTGCCACAAGAAAAATACTCGCTATTTATAGTGACTGTGGGTAACTTATACAAGACAATGTTTTCAGGAGCACCCAAGGAGTGTACCTGCAGTTTCCAAAATACATCCAATTTTCAGCAAGTGTTTTGTTTACCTGTGGACTAAAATATGGAGAAAAGCTTTCGCAATCATCTGCATGACAGCTTCTTCTGTCCTAGTCTTCCTACCCCTGTACACAAGCAGGATACCACTACATTGCTGTCGAGATGTTTAATTCATTCCTGCCTGAAAAGGACCTTGGATGGAGGACATTGGAGAACTACACAGAAGCCTCATAAAGCAGGGGGTAGGTGAAGAAATAGAGCTGCTTATGCATTCGTTTCACTGCCTGAAAACTAGTGTTAAGGGACAACCGTCATGTCAAACATACATCAGGACTTGATATGAAACATCGGGAGGCAAAACCAAGCACTCGCTGTGGGGATTAACATGTGTCCCAAATTCCAGCCCAATGACAGTATCTGCAACCCCAGACTGACACAGACTCTTCCCACTCTATAAAATCCTGTGGTACACATGCATACATATGTGTGCATGCATACAAATTACATATACACTCTTGTTCAGCTTATGTAAGGAAAACCGAGCCGAGGACAATGTGCAGGGGACACGGCACCCTTTTCCTGCTGTCTCCCACACAGACTCTCGTGGAGCAGGTAAGCGCTAGGGAAAATAGCACAAAATAAATTTTGCCTCTGAGCATTTGGCTACTCTCATCTCTTTCTGGAATTAGAGTTATGACCATCTCAAATATCCAGATGAGAGGCCAAGGAAAATGTTTTAAAGTAACATAAAGAGTTATCACTACTTACACATTCCTGACTTCTGTTCAGCTGCAAATACATTAATGCAGGCAAGAACGAAGAGTGTGATGTGGGAAAGGAGGCTGTCTACAATTTATCACTGCTGTGCAGACATGCCCCGAGAAGAGAGCTGTGCTGAAAACCCAAATATAGGAACATCTATATTAGCAGCAGTTATTTCTGATTTGGTCTGAGGGACTTCCCAAACTCAAGGGGCTCACAATGAAGGACTGGCCAGCCATGAAGAGCCTGCAGTAAAGATGAAAAGAACATGTAAATTGCTCTGATATCCCAACAGACTTCTGCTGTTTCAGGGATGCTATTCTAATCCCAAGAAGCAAGAAGGAGCCCCATTTTTTGCTTTGCTCACTGATGTGCCATGTTCCTGCTTAGGCTTTATCAGGGGCTTTTTATCTGCCAAATACGGACATCTCCTCTATTCTGAAATTACAGCTGAGAATTCAAATTAGAAATGATTTCACAAATGGCACAATTGCTTAAAAAAGCTGAGTCTGAACTGGATCAGATCCTCAGCTGGGGAAAATCAGTGCATCAGTGTAAGCTCCAAGCACGGGATGGGTTAAAATTCATATAAAAATAAAGAGTATATTCTGTATTTTATTAGGACATTAATAAAGAAAGGCATACAAAAATTATAGTTTTCTAAAAGGTCAAAAGACAGCTCTCTGCTCCTTAGAATATATTTTGCACAATATTAAAAAATGATGCATAATTTGGGGAAATAACTCAACCGTAATTTTGCAGTGGTATCTTCTTTGATGCCTAAAAAGAGTACCTGTGAGCTTGCTGTGAATTAAATATTTAAGAGTAAAAAATGAAAAAGTCTGTCAATACTTTCTGAACCAACTACATGAACAAAAGTTGCAGAAATTGGCCCTCTGAAATTGCTGTTTATTCCCGCTTTTAAGTGTTTCACAGTTCTCTTTCAAGGTCTGCTTGTGTACAAGTAAGTAATCTAAAGCAGTTTTTCTGAAATCAGATTCTTCTGTCTTGCAATATTCTAACTCCTAAGTATCCGTATTATGAAGCACTTTTATGCATACATATAAAATAAGTCAGGCAAGGAAACTTGCAGTTTTTCAAACCAAGTGTTACACTGTGTGTTCAACTTCGGGTCTCTCCTATCTGCTTTACAGGACTTTCTCCCGCTCTAAAATTGACATATTTTCTCCTCTCCAGTTTCAGAACCTTTTTCCAAACTTGAAGTGTCTCTTCCCGGTGATCACAGGAGTGGCTCTAGCCTACCACTCCAAGGGCCAACATTCAGCCTTAGAAGTGGAAAAAAGACAGGCATACACTTACCAGAAGTGAAAAAAAAATTCCAAAACCAAGCTCTAATCTCTCTGTCTCCAGTTGTTACCAGTCTGTGGTTTAATTTACTGCTGGGTTAGCAGGGTGTTCCACAATGCCTCTCATAATTACTTTCTCGAGGCTCTAATTCAACTGCAATTACCCACTGCGGAAGTTAGAGAATTGGATCGCAGCTCTGCTAAGATCCAACTAAACCACCCAACCAAGAAGCTGGCCAGCCCCCAGAGCCGCTTCCCTCGCTAAGGTGAAGCAGGACCTTGCTGAACCATGAGGTGAGACTATCTTCTAACAGACTCTTCTGCCCACCCATCCCAGATACCTTGCCTCTGAGCCTAAGGAATTATTTTTGCAACGAAGGAAATATTTATGTTTTGTTTTTAATGTGGACTAAAGAGTTACACTAACAAAGCAACCCGGCGGGCCTCCCTTTCACACCCACGGCTGACCAGCTGGGTTCATGGCTCACAGCTGGCCAAATGATCTGGATAATTAAAGAAGAAAAAAACCTCTCTTTGTTGTTCTGGGATTTCAGTCTGTTTCATCAAGAACATTATGTCCTTGATCTATCTCTGCTCTTTTTTGGCTTTTTTTTTTCTTTTTTTTTTAACTTTAAAGATTTAAAGGCCACTAAGACTCTATGAAAACTGCCTATCAGCTGTCACGAACCATACCTACATAAAAGAAATGTCAGGACAGGAGACTCTCTAACAAATGCTCAGCAGAGTTCCCTCCACTCACAAAAGGCCATATACCGTATAGGGCATATGTTTAGGGGCAGCTCCAAAATGCCCACCATGGGATGGGGGAACAGCAGAGCAGTCAGTGCACTCCACATTCAAAGAGCCCATCGCTCTGCCTGGCACCCCGTGGTTCACCTGAAGCACGTGGATCGTTGTATCCACAGCACACACTCGTATGGGCTTCCCATGCTGCATGTGGGGGCCTGGCCATGCAGTCGGACCCACCGTGGTCTTCCACAGATTCTCACTGAATGTGGCAATGCTGCCTCAGCACTGGTGTCTGCTGAACTTGCCGGGGAGGGACTGAAAAAGTCAGCGGTATGAATTAATATATCTCTGCAATCTGCTTTGACTGCCACTTTGCTTAATACCCAGCACCCCACTGAACTTCCAAGACAGGCCTAGGCTTACTGCCTTTTGGAAGGATGCAACCTTATGGCACAAAAATGTATTAACTCGATGATTTAGCAAAATCCTCTTTGCACATTTTGACTGCAGAAGCAACATTCAACAGCGTGTGCTCTGGGTGGCAAACAAGAACAAACCTGCGCATGCTGAAAAAAAAAGAGAGAGAGATTTCAATTATGGAGTAACGGGGAAAAAAACTGATTTATGAATTTCAACATGAAAAGTGGCTTGTAGCATGATGACTTTGCCAGGACAACATACCCTGTAGCATATCTCCATAGGTAAGCAGTGCAGAACTGTCGAGTAATAGTGCGCTGCTAAAAATGCTGTCACGCAGACGCTGTTTAGTCAGCAACTGCACCTATATGACACTCCACACTTGATGAATGCTTAGGTTCTCAAATTAAATGTGATACCTGCTAATGCAAAAGACAGCCTAAACCACATTACCCCCCACGTGCATCCTACTGACCTTAAATTTAGTGCCTTTCACGATTAACCTTCTTGCAATTGAAAGATTTACCATAATCCCACTTAGCTGTTTTCAAAGTGTACAAACTCTGTACGTCGGCACTGTTACTGCAGCTGACTGCACAATTTCTTCCAGTTTTCAGAAGGCAAACAATATGGTTTCAAATGCACTCGGCTCCTATCTCCGCCACTTGACCTCCCTAATTTAGAGCGCGAGCCCCCAGTGTGGCAGTGATGCTGTCTTTGTTGAGCTGTTGCTCTGTGATAGCTAATACATGCATACATTACTGCTGACATTTAAAAACATTCCTAACAGTTTGTGTGAGTACATGGTAAACAGATGTTATGGGATTTTTTACCCATTATCAGTCATCTCTGAAGACTGCAGCAAAGTGACAGGTTGTTTGAGACTCTTCGGTCTAACAGTGAGAGATTTATTTTTAATAGAATATTGATATTATGGCACAAAATGCCATTTGGTGTTTACTTTTTTTTTTCCCTCATAGAGCTGCAGTTTAGCTTTTTTTAAGCTTTTGCAACCCTCTGTTTTATCTACTACTCTATTTTTTATGAAAAAAGTTAGAGACTTTTATGAACTCTCTGATTAAAGTACCTCCATCTGAATGCAGATTAAAAGTTCCAACACCTGAGAGCACTAAACCAATGAATATTTATATAGAAAAACAGCAGATGAATGCACTTTAAATCTTCAATGCAAGTCTAGTCATGGGGTTTATCTTATTTTAGGGCTTACTTTTTATTAAAATGAACTCTTGCATATTTACACTACAGAAATAAATGTTATTTGCAAGCACAATACAGTAAGAATCTTACAAATGGATGGCCTTGGTGAAAAGTAAATTTACTCCTCAAACTGATTTATTTCTTTATCAAGTATATATTTAAGAGGATTTTCATTGTATGCTGCTGACACAGTTTGGTGCAGAGTGGGTGTGTTCATTTTAACTCGTTCTGATTTCGCACTGGTGTAAGCCAAGCAGTGCCCATGGTGTTGCGCTAACCACACCGCTCTAAGCCATGGGAAAATCAGCAGTGATCTTCTGGCAAGAAGGACCATTGCACATGGCTTCCCAGGTCACACGCAGTGTCCTGTACAGTACTCCTGGGCTTCAATATTTGTGTTATACATCAGTCACTCGCTGCACTTGGTTGCTACAACTACAACCAACTCACGCTGTACCTTGAAGCCACCATCTGTCCTGCCAGAAGACAACCAAAGTGAGCAAAAGGCAGCACTGAACCGATTTGTCCCAGGAACGGTGCAGGACTGCCAGGTGACCCCAAACCCTGCAACCTCTCTCAGCACTGAACCCAAACCTGCCTCACTCTACACCTCTAGTAAAAGTCAACATTGTTGTCCCATGCAAGGCAACAATGTCGACAGAAAGGATGTAGTAGCCCAAATGAAGGGAAGTGGTGACTTCTGTTCTGCACAAGAAAGGTCTCTGGGTCTCCCTGCGTCCTTCTAGTGGCAAAGGTCGCACTCTCAGACTCAAAAGATTTGCTCCTCATTTGAACAGGAAGAAATACACAGTTCCAGGGACCTGCAGCACCACGGGAATGAAATCTTGATGCAGCCCAAGTATTTTTTAGCCAGTAAACCTCTCTTCTCTCCAGATCTTGTGTTCTGTAAAAAGATTTGTTGCACTGTCTCCAAACCTATGCTGTTCTATTTTGGTTTTAAATGTAACCTTAGAAATAAATGTTTACAAATCAGCTCATTGTGTCTTTGTTTTGAAGCTTAAACCCTCACTTTGATTGCTGCCTTTTTGACATTTTGCATAGGAAATATGTTTGCATGTTCACAGCGCTATTGAAACAGCAATTAGATCACCATATTCCAGCTGTTACAAGGTTTTGTAATGCATTTTCCAATAAACACTTTGAAGAAAACAGAACTATTTTAGTATGTCAAGCAGATACATTGAGGTTTTTCTGTTCAGCTTTTTCTTTTTTTTTTTTTTAAGTCTTATGTTTTTCTGCGTGTTACCATACTTTTTACGACCCTCCATTTCACTTTCTTTAATGCCACCTAAATAAAAAGGTCCAGGTTTTCAAAATCAGTGAGCAGTTTGAGAAGTTCAGATTTTGGGGACTTGAGGAGCTGAGCCAAGCCAGTTTCCAGAAAATTGAACTTTTTGTCTCGGGCTACCAAGCACCACAACTGCGATGGCTTTTAAAACACTTGCTCCGCTTTCTCTGATCTTCTTTAAACAGGAACATTTTTACCATTTCCAGGAACTACCTACCTACCTAGGTTCCTTCCTTCCTCTCCCTTCCTCAACAATTTGCCCACTTAAAACGAGAAAAAGTACGGGTTTTCTTCCTCTGCCTACTCACATTAAACGTCCAGCTCCCCTGACACTGAAATGATTTCCAGTCATGCAATGGAACAAGTTCATTGCACGCAAAGGCAAACAGAGCACCCAGGTGAGAGGGGGAAAGGCAGGGGTACCTGAACCTCAGCGGCCGAACAGAGCAGCCAGTGCCTCAGTTGTGAAAACCGTGGTGATCTCTGACATAAACTCAGTTCACACCAGGCTGACAGCACACACCAGGCAGCAGCGTTGTCTTGGCTGAAGAGGAAGATCTGAAACCTTTTGCTTTATGTTTACTATCAGATAACAGTTAAGGATTTCTTTTTCTTCTTGAGTGATGGTTAATCTTTCTTGGTAGAAATTCTGCTTTGAATTTATTTTATTTTTGCTGCTTCCTGACCTCACGTGTCACACTTCTTGCTTTCTCACTTTCTTACACAAGAATTGTTATGAAGAGTTTTCCTACTTGTTGCCTCATGCAATAAAAAGAAAAACAGAGTCTCCCAGTATAAGACAGAAAAATATCTAGTTCTGTCTAAAACCAATGAATTGCAACCGAGCTGGCTGATTTATCTTGTGTGTTCTGATTGATCACTTTGAATTTGGTATAAGCTAAGGAGATCAATATGTTGCTTTATTTTTGGGGGGGTGTTGTATATCATTATCAGGGTGTAACTGGATTCTTTTACCAGATGGTAAAAATTCAGAGGAGAACTACTGAGAGGAGGAAAGAGATTTTCCTATGAACAGGGAGCTAGAGTGGGAAAGTCCTCCCCAGAGCTGGTTGTCAACTATTTGTTTGATGGCAGTTTTAGACGACTGTGCCCCTACACATTTCTTCTACTAATTTTAATAATAAAAATAACAGCAGGTCAATGAAGACTTGCAAACCTTAATGGGAGGCTTCCCCTCACCTCCAGATAACTCTTACACTTTGCACAGATGCTCGCTCTGGTTCCACCAGACAGAAGGCCAGTACACACAACCCAAGGAAGAGCAGAGCCTGGGTACATATGGGCCAGAGTTAGTGCCTGCCCTCTGCTTCAAGGCTCTGTCCCATTCAAAGTCTCTGATTAGAAGTACAAACATATGAGAGCTGCAGCAGAAGAGGTTATTTTAAGTTTCCTTCTCAGAATATAGGAAAATGAGCCACTATAAATTCTGAAGCTGCCTGACTATTACTGATGGGACATAACCAAGTTGGGGCCATTTCAACCTCTTTCAGGTTTCAAAATAATTATGCATGATTTTGTCATATCAAGATGAGTTTATCTGCAATTCCCAGGTGTCATGTATGTCCAGCACAACCTTGCACAGCACTCCAGTGCAGATAACCTGAAAATACTCCTTGTGAAAAGGGTTTGCTCTTCACATATTTCACCCAGTCTGAAACTACTACCTTGGTTGCCAGTTAAACAAAAGTATTGATTTTAAAATTGCTCTTTTAACCTACAAGGTGCTACATGGCCTCTGTCCAGCATCTTGTAACTTTTTTCATGTTCTTGGATGTACACTTGAATCTGCTGAGGGAAATCTGTCACTTGTCCTAAGTTTCCCTGGCAGTGTTAGGGTGTAACAGCTTTTCCTCGGAGTAATTCTGTTCTCCTAGAAAAGCAGGAGGTAAAAGTAAAAAAAAGTTAAAACAGGATAATGGTACACTTTTTGCAGTAGCTTACAAGTCCCTCTTTTTATTGCTCTGTCTTACTATGTAATGAATTCTGTGACAATTTTTATATTCCAATATTGTTTATTACCAATTAGTTATGAAAAGTACCCAAAGACACATGATATGAATGATAATATAACCTAGCAAATGCATGTTAGTGGGGACACTTTATCGCATCCTAATTCTCTGCACGATGAAAGGAATCAAAATGGTTTCTATAGCTGGCAGGTACTCCAGGTTGTTTTGTCAATACCCTGACTATCAGAGGAAAAGTGGGGAAAATTTGAAAAAAAAAAAGAAAAAAAAAAGCAAAACCCAAAGTTAACCTATATGCCATTTTAACCCCACAGGAATAGGTATCTTTCAGCCTTATTAAGACAAAAGACTAGGTATGAAAATATTTAGACCATCTTCGGCCTTCACCTATCTTATTCCCTTACACTATTTAACTCATTTTCCTCAACAGGATTACTTTAGATCTACTAAGACAATACTTTGTGTCATCTCAACAACAGTCCATGAATGCTGGGAGCAGAACACACCATTCTCTTGGATAAAAAGGGATGAGAAACCTGGACTTCCTTATGAAACCCAGGCAAAGAGAAGACATGTATAATTCTTTTGAGACAGCGCAGTTCAATTCCTTCCCTTCCATGGCCTGCATCTGTACATATTCTTGCAATTTTACCCTTCTGAGCTGTATTATTTAATTAAAAAGAACTGGGAAAGAGACAGAGATCTATTGGGAAGATATGCATAGAGAAGCTTAACAATCACAAAAAAGGACCTTAAACTCTGGAATAAATTGCCAGGACCAGGCTCTAACAAAAAGCTGCATCATAAGCCAGGACACTATATAACTGGCTGATTAATGGTATATTTTACCCATTTTACGTAATGCAAGTATCGAGAATGAAAAAGTACCCATGGAATTTGCGCATCCCTGGTCATTGATGCATTGATTCTTGGAACAACTGTGACAAGAAAGCATCACCTGGTGACTAATGCAATCTTCTGTAGAGAAAGCAATCTGTTGCTGCTTAACACTACTTTTTATAATCTGCTCAGAGCAAGACGGGCTGTTGGTTTTCCTTTGGATGCACCATTACAGGCTCTAGAAGATGCTGAGCTGGGAAGCTGCTGGTTCAAGACAGAAAAGACATTAGAGGATCAGAGAAATTTGACAGAAAATGCATCCCTTGTTCTTGTGGGCTGCTACATCAACATTACACCAGCAAGACAGCCTTTGAAATGTGATATTTAAAAATAATACAAGTCTTATGTAGAGAGATAAGTTGTGTGGACGCTGTCCAGGAAGAAACAGGGAACGAACTGAGGGGTAGATGGGTATGAAAGAGGAGCAGATGGACTGAGAGACCTGAATGCCGAGCTCCTATTTCAACACAAGCAAATATAAATGCGAACATTTCCAAAGTCTAAAAATGGAGGAGGTAAATCACACAGGCCTCACATAACAAATAAGGTTGTCCCAAAACCAAGGAGATCATTTGATAGCCAATTACCTGAAATAATGAAAAAGGGATAAGAAGTGAAGTCACCATGGGGAACAAAACAATCCATTTCTAATATCCCTGATGCTCCTCTCTTACTGAGATCTCCTCTCTTGTTTCCCTTCTGCATTAAGACCAAGCAATTCATCTTTGCTTCAAAAGCTGTGCAGTTTTGACCCTGCCTGCACGTGGATGTCCTGGTTGTGTATATGTCTTCCCACTGCCTCACATAGTCTGCATTCTCTATTAACATCGCCTCGCATCTCCCCAGTGCACCTTCTTCCTCTCCTTCGTGAGCAGCACACCTTCCCTCCTCATGTGCCACACTCCTCCTCAAAGTCCTTCAATAAAACACAGTACAAAGTTTTTTTATAACATCCCAGAAAAAGACAAAAATCCAGAGAAAAACCTGAACCACCTTCAGACCAAATCTTTATCTAACCAGCTAACACCCTGTAAAGCTACAGCATGACCTCCTGCTGCAGTGTATTATGCTCAGCGCCTGCCAGGATTAGGTCCTTTAGCTGAAACTTATCATGTGCTAGGGGATGGGAAAAGGGAGTTTTGAGCTCTGAGGGGTTTAAGAATTCAAATGTCTCACTATTAATTAATCAGTATACTATCTTCTGAAACTTCATACAAAACAAGCAAATGCACCAGCCAGATCTGAAACACTTCAAAGAAGAAACGAATGACTCAGTTTCATACTTTCCCGAAATGACCACTGTACAGAATTAAAAATTCTGATAGAAGACTGTTACAAGAAGGCGTTTGCTAATAATGCCTCTTACTCACTCATCTAGAGAAAAATTTGGTTGCTGTTAGAAGAGTTTTAAAGAGACACGTGGAACTGAAGCCATACGAATGCAGAGGCTGGAACCTGGAATTAATTTCAGTTTGCTGGTTTACTGCACCTTGTAAGCATCTATGAGAAAGCTGCATTTCTGCACTCACGATTAGAAAAGCTATTAAAGAAAAGTCATTTAGGATGAACACCCCGCACTCATAGCCATAGGTGTCTTCTTCAGCTAAATTAAAAACCATAGTCTTGCCAGGTCATAAAAATCATCAAAATTTTAGTTACAAATTATGCCACAGTAAGTGTCAGCATCTTTTCCACAGATTTAGCATTGTTTGAAGATAAACTGAAATAGCTCGGTGCAATACTTGATTGAGCTCTCAATAGCATCATTGAAAAAGAGCATTAGTAGACTTTGGCAAAGACTTTAACTATGGCTACTAAGATGCTGTACAGCAGTTCTTCTAAACAGAGTGGATCAAATTTTCTCTGGTGCCCTAAGGCCTTTTCTGTTGCTCTCGTAGCATAAAGAGGCTTAAAGACAGCAGACCTCAACCTTGGGGATATTTCATGTGTAATGAGATTTCTCAGGCAATAAATAGCTGCAACTACCTCTGTTCCCTCAGCATATTAAGCACCTGAAGGTAAGGATCATGCTCTACTCTGTGAGTTTCCTATCAAGAGCTCCTAAGGTCAGGGCTCAAGTAAAATTCAGATCATCTGAAGAGTTTAATCTAGGGCCAAGCACAGGAACTACCCAAACCACAAGGCAATCAGAAACGACTTGGGGGCACATTTGTTGCTGCCTCTCTTTGCATACCAAGGGATGAATAAACCAAGTAGTGAAGCTTCAGTCACAACCTATAGCCCTACTGTGTAAAAACTCTGTCATCTGGACAGACTTTGTTGCCAGACACTACTTTGATCCTAGGGCCTCTTGAACAGAGTAGGACCATCGAGAACTGTTCAAGCTCCTAACAGAGGGTAGAAATGACCCCAGTGATGTTATTTGTCTCAACAGCACAAGGGATAAGCAGAACAATGAATACCTCATTTTTTCCCCATAAGATCTGGCATTTTCATTTTTCCAGGAATTACAGTTAAATCATAGGATAAATATGAAAAATGTTTATATATTCAATAGAAACCTACCTGCATCTAAATGTATTCCTGCATGTTTTACAGAAAATCTGATGGTACAATACTAGCTCAGTTGTAATCCATTGATTCCTAGCAGAATGGATTAATATCTTCCAAGAAAGCCCTTGGAAATGCTGATGACTAGCGACTATTGGCACAAACCAGTTTTACAGATCATAGAAAATCAGTTACTCATAAAAAGCATGACAGATACAGAATATTCCTACTGTAGATGGGAAAAAAACTGTGCATTATGATCCGTAAATCGATAAATATCCAACAAATCAGCAACGCAAACAAGATGAGAGAACTTTATTTCATCTTCAATCACAGAGTAAGAAATACACTGGGCAAGGTAGTTTTAGCAGTAAAATAGTTACCATGATAATTTTCTACTCATCTAGTAATACCAATCCTTTGCATTTCAATACGTTGGGGTTTTTTTCTCTCCTTTGTAATCATATTTGCATCTGCAGAGCTTTCAAGCCCAGGATGCAAGCTGTGAAATATGTTAAGCTGGTGATGGTTTTGTTTTTTAATAAAACAGAAAAATGAAAATATAATACTTTAAAAATCAATACACTCTTTTGCATTTAAAATAACTTAAGAAAATATTGTAAAACCACAATATCAGCAAAAATGGGCTGGATTCAGGTGATAGAAAGCAAATGTAGAGATGTAGTAAAGACTTTAGCCATTGTCAGAAAAAGGAAAAATCTCCCGCTTGCAAAGCAAGAGGATGATGGATCTTGACACACAATATTACTCAGGCAGTTGCACAGCCTTCATTTTTTCAGTATCTGAAAGGATTTTATAGAAAGGAGAAGCCTTTCTTTTTTTTTTTTTTTTTTTTTTGTCTATATGGGTTGGTACAGGGTGAGTGACTGCAGAGAAATCATATAGAATATTTTTGTCTCTAATATTTATACGTCAGAACTCTATGGGCGCTGATTGCCTTTGACATTGCCAGACTGTCAAACACCATACAACCCCTCGCTTTTGTACAGTATTCTTTGCAGACAGATCTCAGAAGTGATCTTTTGCCCACACAGAGCCCCTAGAAACCTGCAGCGACCCCGTGTTTTCTGTTCTGTATTCACTACTGGTATTGGATACACGGGAACAGAGGCAGGGAAAGCAAGTTGGGACAGTGGGGTCCTTCGGGTTGCCTGGGTCATGCTATTACACTGTAATCAACCAGTACCCCTCTCCCGCCTCAATGTTTATATTTTTCAAGTGTATGGATGAAAGTGCTATGTAAGACCCCAGACCCGCACAGGAACATTAACAAAACAGACAAGTATACGTATCCTTGTTTTGGAGAACCTTTTGTGTAGGAGCTATGGGAAATGCCATAGCAAACACAAAGTACAGAATGGGTATGAAATGTCAGTTTTCCTGCGTGTACACATGCCCCTACCTTCAAATAGCACATGGACAGATTCTTAGGCAGTGTGGATTTAAGCAGCACTTCTGCAAGCATTAGGATTTTTTTCAAATCATACAAGTTAACCTTAATCTGGGGCTGTCATATGTCCCAGCTTCCCCAGGCAAGACCTCTTTTTACACCTGAAAGTTTATTTGCAGGTGAAGAAAGAGGAATTTGGCCAGGTGCCTTGAGATGTACAAATCTCTACAGCCACACACGTGGATGTGAGGAAGTCCCCAGCAAATGGTTTCCGAGCACATGCAGGTCACCTGTGTCGCCCCTGTGCCCATATCTCTATCCAATAAATGAAACACAGAACTAGGGCTAACCCAGCTCCCTTGTAAAAAAAAATACACAAAAGGAAAGCCTGTTTGTAGCTGAATCCACAGAGGGAAACTTCAGAACCTTTGTTGTGTAATATCCATATAGACTTTGAGGGTAAGTCTAAAGTCTAAGTTTGAGGGGAAGAATAAAAATGCATGCATAGATTGCAGATCAAAAGGGACAGTATGGGAATCCTTAGCAGGCAGATACAGGACATCATGTTTACAGTCCTCCCCTGGGATGGCAGTGCTTTACTATACATGGGAATCCCAGCTCCCTTCTGCTGCAACATTTCAATCACCCTTCTGGAGTATGCGATACACATCTTTGGAGACTTAGAAACCACCCAACCCAGCCAGCAAACCTCTCCCAGCACCAGGATGGAGATGGACCAGCTATTCCAGTGGCAAAAACAACAACAACATTTTTATCTTTAGTACTCATTTTCAAATTACTATATTATCTTGCCTAGGCAGTGCTTTTGACAAGAAAAGTTGGACCAGATGATCCTTGAGGTCCCTTCCAACCTGGTATCCTATGATTCTATGATTAGTACATATGGGCTACTGCTCCGTAATCTGCACAGCATACTAAAAACAGTGAAAAATCTCAAACTCTTCAAAATTTGGAGCAATATAAAATGATTGATGTGCTTATCAAAACAACTGAATCAAGACTTTACTTTCTAGTTGCCCAAATATTTCCTCCAGATGCTAGTTAGTAGCCAGCATATGCTTTGAGAAAGTCATTCCCGCTGTACGTTAGCTTGCATGCACTGCGGTTTGTACTTTTCTTTAAAAAGAAATGGGAGACCACTGAGATTATTGTACTCCACATTACCCAATTACCCTTTTTTAACCAGACACATTAGTCATTCTGTTGGAAAAATAAGTTTTTGATACTTATCATATTCTCACAGACTTCAGCCACTATTACTTCTTAAAAATGCAGGGTAGCTGAAGAGCTCTTTTATTATTTATTTGCCATGTCTCTAAGTGTCTCTACTCATGCTCTGCCTCTTTCTAAGGGAGTAAGATCAGTGGCCATGAGATCCAAACTGTAGTCTCATAAATGTGGTGTTTCCCAAGTATCTTACACAGTTGGTCACTGGGCATGCCTGTATATGCAGGGTGGCTGTGAACTCTGATTTGTGAGCTGCAGACAGAGAAGGAAATTCCTGCTGGGACCTCCAGAGCAGATCTCCCTCCAATATTCTGGTTCCTCTGTGCACTTGCTCTACATGGTTAGAACCTACCCAGACAGTGGTGGCGGTACTTGCTCATGTGGGAGAAGCCAGACATGGTGCAACAGCCTGTGAGGAGCTTCACTTCATCTGATGCAGAGCAAACAAGCAGTCTACCAAGCATGGTTTTGCTTGCCTACAACCGTGCTGAAACAGACTTTGATACCCTCCCTCAGAGACTTGTGCAGCAGGCAGGGTGGTAAGGAGGGGGCTACTTGTGGGATAAAGCATTTTCCAGTGGAAAGTTCTGATGTGGAATATTCATTAGCATGTACAGAACAGCAGAAAAAGTGAAAAAGAAAGTTTATCTATTTATATATTCGATGCACTGGACTAGGTTTTTGGTTATAAATTTACAGCAGAGGAAAGCAAAATGCCAGAAGGCTATGTAGAAAGATTTTGAAAAATATGAGACAGCACATGAAATAGACCTGTTCCAGGAGTGGCAGACAGCAGGAAAGAATTGTCATGGATGCTTATAGGAGAAAGATATGTCCATCATGAGTCTGCATAGAGTGCCCAGCACAGGGCCTGGACTGCACGGCTCAACCAGAGCTACCTGGTCTACAACAGTGCCCTCAGCTCTCCCAGCCTGAATCAAGAAGAACAAAATAGAAGTCCGGAGAGCCACACATCATCTAAAAATGCTTAGTTATTTTCTAGGTGAAAACAGAAATGCTGAGGTCCTAGATCTTCTGCCTTCAGCCAGCTGTAGCATGGCTTGAGAGCTGTAAGCAGAAGATGAACTCTTCCTTTGGGTGGTCTCCCAGCCACTGAGACCCCACACTGGCAGAGATGAAGGGCCCCTGACTCACTTGTTGCCAGTTCTCCCCAGTACCCATTTGTCAAAAAGCTGCACATTAATCACCACACTCCTTGTCCATGGTAAACCCGGGATTCCTTGTCTTCCCAAGTCTCTTCCCAACCCCGCTCTCTGAGTAGTCTCCTAGTGATTGAGGAGGGAAGGCTCTCTGTCACAAACCCACGAGCATTCAGGAGGTGTCCTCTCAGCACACCCTGGCACCTCATGCTCCGTATCGGCCACTGCACCACTGTGCAGGCACAGCACCAGGCCAGGCTTGCACTTACGGTGTTGGAGCTTTCAGTCCGTGGCACTGATGGTGCTACCAAACTTTCATCTGCTACAGATACAGCCAAGAGAAGAGAAAACTTTCCTGCCAACGCATCACCCTCCTGAAAACCACTCTGCCCTGTGCCTTCACTTCCCGTGGGCTCCAGCCACCCTGAACACCTGGGACTTCTTCCACCCGCAGAGCAGGCAGCACATCTGCTCTCATCCAGGCACTGCTGCCTGCTGCCGGCATCTCTGGCTCCTGACACAGGCAGCCCAACCAACATGTGCTGTTGTCTACCGGGAGGAAATAAGATATTCCTTGGAAGTGCTTTATGGCACCAGTATGTCCCATGCACACTGGGGAGCTGGGTTATCTCCCTCTCTTGTGTGACTTTACCTGGAGTACACCACAATTTCCTTATGCTTAGCAATGATCTATCACTGCTTTTTCTCACTCCCTACAGTCCTTCAGCTTTCTTCCTAATCACTCCTTGCCCAGGTTCAGCCCACATGGGCATGCCATCTTCTTCAGTGGTTAAGTCCAATGAGTCGCCAGCAAGGAAGGATCCCAAAACCACTGCCTACCTCAACCTGCAAGCACCTAATGGAATAGCCTTGCAGAGGGCACTGCTAATGACCATCACCGGTTTTATTGCGGCTGGCCTTGAATCAACTCAGCAGAAAGGACTCATGAAAAACAGTATCCATCACTCCTGAAAACTGCCTGGCACATTATTATAGTGTGATAAGTTCAACTGCAGACCACATGCACTTTCTGGCTTTGAACAAATGGCACGAGTCAATTCTCTATAAATTCAAAATGTGTATTAGAACATGGAAGCATATTTTAAGTGGGATTCATATCCTGCCTCTCTTTTTCACCCTAACTGCTGGAGATTAAGCCTGCCACTTTGCTATTTCAGTCCTCTGTCATGTAACAAGACATGAAGAGAGTTCATTACCCTTTGTCACCCCTGAGTCACCTGGATGAGAAAGGAGGAAACAACCTGTGCCTGAGCTGGGATTTTGAGGGGGAAGGGAAGGGATGGAGGCAGGGGAGGGCATTTTGGGAAACAGCTTTTTAATTGTGCTTCCTGAAAAATGCTGCTGTTAAGAAAATGACTGACAGAGAGAGCAAGACAGTCTGAAAGTATCCACTGTGCTGCAACCCACTCAGGGAGCTGAAGAAATAAAAGGCATTTTTGTACTCCGACTGGCCTAAACAAATAAATTACAGTCTTGATAACCTTTTATTTCAGTGCTGTGCCATTTGTGCTACTCCAGTTGGATTGTGTCATTCCCAGGATAAATCCTCAATTGCAAGGGCTTTAAAATTGAGCTATAAAAATTTCCTCTGGGCAGGAATCTAGCAAAATGTAGCACAATGAAAAAAAGCAAAGGGAATCAGTCTAAAACTAGAAGTGAGGCAAAAGAACTTAGGAACCTTTGGGTGGACAACAATTTGTCAAGTTTGTCTTCCCTTTCAGTCTGGTAGGCAAAAGAGGGGGTGGGGGCCAGACCAGAGGCACACACCGCTAGCTCGCCTGCAGCTTCTGAGAGATACATCTTCACTGCCGAGGTCTGGGGAAAAGTGGCCAAGCTGTCACTATGAGTGAGGGAGGTCTCGAAGAAGGCAGGAATAGGCAGGCTGAAAGATGCGACATGCTGAGCTTCAGGTGTTTCCTCTATCCGAAGGCCATCCCAGGAGCTGACTTACCCTCCTAAGCCTGCCTAAATCCCACCTACACTCCTATTCCTATGGTTTCCTACTGGCTACCTCCACATTTGAACCTCACTGTAGTCCTCTCTATCCCTGCTGAGATGTCTTCAGAGACACCCTGCCTGGAAGCACTAGGCATGAGGTTGAGTCTGTGCTGTTACCTGTTCTCTCCATAGCTTAGTTTCTATCTGCAAATTAACTAACATTAGTTTAAGTTTGCTGCTACCAGAACAACACAGGCATGGTCAGGAGAGCAGACTCACAACTGCTTGGAAGTTAGTCTACTGAACATTCACCACATGACAACACCCAAGGCAATGCTTTACTTACCTGCATTTACAAGAGGAAATTAATGCCTCAAATATATTAGAATATGCTACAGCACTTAAGAATTAAGGAAATTACACTGGAAAGTGAAACCAAAAAAAGGCAACCCTGTAAAAGCCTGTTCCCCCTGCAAAGCTGGGCAGACAGCCCTCGAGATGGGAGTGCTGCTGGGAAAACATAACATAGCCTCTCAGCGTCACATGTGCCGCAGTGCCGCACAGCCATGAAGGGGCTGAAGGTGACACTGTCAAGCCTTGCTGATATCCCTCCTATTTTTAAAACTGCCAACAGAGCTCAGAGTTGGCTTCTGATCTCTGGTCCTCCCGTGCTCCCTGGGAACCATCCACACAGCAGGGACAGACACACTGGCACCAGCTCTGCCTGTACGACAAGGCAGTAAGGCACAGGCCAAACCCAGTGCCATGGCCATCCAGGCACGCTGTCACTGAGTTAGGCACAGACTAATTTTCATGGTGGCTCCTCAGTGTGGCCAAAACCCGACAGTAAAGCAGCTCCAGGGCGACAAGCGGAGCCGCAGCAGAGGAGCTGGCCTGACAGTGTACACCACCTTCTGTGCAACTTATGAGCTTATTTAGGGGTATTGCATGAAAAATGTTCAGAGGTGAGCTACAGTCAGTGTTTAAAAATAAATAAATTTTCAACTTCAAAGTCTCTGCAACACTGCAAGCCCAAGGAAATGCTTTTTATACAAGGCTAAATGACATTCAAATTCAAAATGTGTTTCAGACCTAATTACTTAAGGTGTCATTGTTAGCACATGCAAAGAATATGAAACAAACAAGCAAACGTATTTTCTTATGTTCCAAGCATTCCTCTAATAATATAATGCTTCATACACGTGAGGAGCAAGACATTTAGGCGGTGGCCGCCAGAGTTAATGACATCAGGTACTGATGAAACGTCTCAGCATGCCCCAAAGTTATGCAAAATAAAGAACTACTGATTTGAATTGCATCCAACTCTGCAACTCTATCTTCAGGGCAATCCAAGAGTAGATTTGTTTGAATGTTTTTCATCAAATGCCATCGTGCCATACTAGATAAGAGATTCTATTTGGACTAGCAGCTACTTCCAATTTTTTGCCCCAAAATAAAAGAGGGGTTTATCAATTCCAATCAGTCTAATCCAGAAATAGTTGTCAAGTTTCAATAGCAGGCATGGATCTAACAACATAAATTCAGCACCAGTGTCAAATGGCTAATACAACCTTGTAGAAGAGGCATGAATGTATAGTCCTGCTGGGATTGACCAACTACATTTAAAATATCAGCACTTTTATGTTATAATAGCTTCTATTAACAACAGTTGGCTGGCATTAGATATATTCAGGCTAGGCATCAATTAAAAAATTGCTTATCTGTTTGAAAATCTGGAAAGCAGGTATGAGTTCTCATACAGGCAGCGAGTAATACAAATGAAATAATTGCTGTGGTGTCCTGGGACTGCATCACTTTGACTAATAGACACTGCTATTTTTCTGTCTTCTTTAAGACAAGACTGTACGTATATATGTGTGTCCCTGTCATGCTATGCTGCATTGCTAAACGATCGTCTTTCATTTTTAAAATAGCATCATTTAGAGGCCCTACAGAAAGCCAGGTGCCCATTATACTGGGTATTACGCAAACAAAATGCAATAAAATAATTGTCCCATATAGTTCTCAGTGCAAGCAGCCATGAAAGGTATCTCGCCTCATCCTATTTATGGGAAACTGAGGCAGCACTACATTCAGGGAATTGCCCAAGGTCACAAAAGCAGCCACTCACATCTCCTGAATCCAGGGCCATAAAGCTACACTAGTAGTAAATGCTGACATCCAAGAGAACTCATTAAACTCATTAAAGACTCATAAACGAGCTGAAATAAGTGCCAACCAGTTTAAATGTTAAATAGGTCATCGCTACCTCTGATCAAAATGCTTTATTCTTCATTGTATCTGAAAGTGATTTAAATTAGAAATACAGACATATTCCTGGGAGCAAGAACACATGGTTCCCTACCAGCTGCTCTAATCGCTGCCTGTCCTTACGCCCCACTGGCTGTCTGCCCAGCTCTGGCAAAGTTTTGGGCACCGCTTCAGCTCGGTGGGGATGTGAAGGGTGTGGAAGATCTCCTGCTCGCTGCCCACCTGCCCCCTGGGCCAGCATGCAGCTCACCACCATAGTCACACTCCTGAGGGTGGGCATACTGGTGGGAATCCCCACAAGAAAAAAAAGATGACTCAAACCCTCAAATGTCTCACCATGGTTAAACCTTCTGACCACTCCGCTATGCTGCAGAAGTGGAGATGGTTCCTCTAAAGGAAAAAAGCCAGTCCAGGTCAATTTGTCCAAGGAGAGGGGCAAGTACCTGCCTTGAGGAGACAGCAAATGGCTGTAGAACTTGAGTGGATTGAGACCCTTTCCTGCAGCTATCAATAAATAGTCTGAGAGGCAAAATTAAGGAAAAAATTGTTTTCTTCTGCATCTCCTATTGCATTAAGTGTCTCAGTATCAGCAGCGTTTCTTCTCAGGAGGCTGGCAGGTTTTGGTTCCCACTGTTGAGGAACAAACCCTCTATAGGCAACACCAAAGAAGCTCAAGTGCCTGACAGACATCTCTGGGTTCAACTCCAGAGGCCTTTGAGATGTCCATGCTGCCTTCTTATCCACCATCAGCTCCACTGCAGTCAATGAAGTTAAGAGCATTAAAGACCTGACAACCCCATCACTTACCAGGAGTCTCTGGCAATTCTTCAGGCCAGTTAACTCAGAACAAAATCCTTTCCAAGCCAGCTGGGACAGGCAGTCCAAAAATAGCAGTCAACCACTAGCCTCAGTTGCACCATTGCCTGTGTGAGTAGCTTAGTTTCTGGTTGTCTGGGCAGATCTCCCATTGTTCACTTCATTGTATGTGTTTTTCATTCATTAATGTAACAACAGTAAGACCTCTGTAATAGTTATCTTGCCACTAGAAGATGATTTCTTGCTTTCAAAAATAAACATCTCAGTTTCACCTTCACATTGTTTTTATAATACAGTAGGAGATCTTCATCCTGTCAGGTTTTATTTTCATCCCACTGACATTATTTCTTAATTAAAAGAAAAGATAAATAGACGGATTCAACCAGGTGCTATGGTTGATACGAAGCACAGTTCCTTGGGAAAATAAAAAGATTCAAGTCAGAGAAGAAGGGAGAGTGCCTGGCAGTCATTTTGTGCAGACAGCCACGGGCAGTGGTAGGTGGCCTTAACTGCATCTCTTGTTTGTTTGTTCTGCAGTTTTGCAATGTCTTACAGCTGTCATTTCTTTTTCTTTGTATTTATTTTTTAATGATTCTCCACTGAGGAGATTCAGCTAAGAGAACAGAGAACCAGCGGCAGCAAAGCATCATCTCCCTCCTCCCCGCACACAGGGCTAGCGAGGATTTTGCATTTCATACATCTTTTACAGCATGTGGATGTGAGGCTGCCACCAAGCCTGCCCCGGCTCAGGCAGCATCCCACCACCAGAAACAGAGGTTGGCAGCCACGAGTCACAATTTTACTGGAAAAAACCAAACAAACAAATGGGGGGGGGCGGGAGTAAGGAGAAGTACTTCATAAAGAACGAGAACTTTGGGAAATAGTCTCAGTCACTGCAGAAATGAAAACTTTTTGTTCAATATGAAGATTCTCTTTCAAAACAAAGAGTCCAGAATATGCCAAAATGGTCTGTGTATTAAAGGAGATGTAAAATGCACAATGATTTGCTCCTCCTGCCCTCCCCCCCNAATATCCGTTTGAGACATACCTCGTCACCCCAGGGACCAATATAAGCACTGAAGAGTGCCTGATCCTTTCAAGAAGACCAAAGAGGTATTAGAAAAGAGCCACTGGGTTGGAGGGATAGAGGCCATCAACAAAACCAACCAAAGAAGAATAAACAACAAAAGCTAAGAAGTTCGAAATTATACAGAGTCTGAGCAGAAGGAGAGATGATAATTAGCAGCAGAGGAATATGAACAGCACAGGGGGAAATTAACTGGTTTTCTTATTTGAATAAAATGAAGAGGTTCTCTGGTTTCTGGGAGCCAGGGGTTTTGGGGTGTAGACGCCTGGGTGCTCACAACAGGAGGCACTGCTTCTTCACTAGGGAACCAGATGGAAGAAGTACTCCAGGAAGAATAACGTGTCAAATAAAGAGGGTATAGGAAAAAGAATCTGCTCAGGGACAAGAAGGTAAGGAAAGAAGAAAGCCTGTCCAGAAAATCACAAAGTTTTTTGTAGCGGTGATTATTCTGCTTTAATTCAGGCCACAGAAATGTTTGATCCTGTATATAATCGTAAAGCCTTGAAATTATCTGTCCTGCAAGGCAAATCTACTAAATAATGCAGAGTTCCCAATGGAAAAGAAACCTCCTTCCCTCTACAGAGAGATTTTTAAAGTGCCACATCAGAGATCTGAGCTTTTAACTGTATCTTACATTTCAACCTAAGGATAGGCCTATTGTTTTCTTTCAAAAGGTTAAGCAAAAAGCCACAATGATTTAAGAGCATTCAAAATGAATGCAGGATAACAAGAAAGCCAAAATCAGTGGCAAGAGCATTTTTAAATTACATATCCTTACCTCTAATGTCTTACTGTGTAGGCAGGATCTCACCCTTGGATGCTGGGTCATGTATGGTCTTCGAGAAGGACCTCTTAGGTTTACAGAAAAGAAAATTGAGCAGATCGGTGGCTCTGTGGGAAAGACGCTGCTGGCTAAAGCCAAGGAGCATGCTAAGCTCGCTTCTTTCAGTACAACAGGGAAGACACAACTCATCCTGTTTCTCAGCGGTAGCTAGAAATAAACAATGTCATCATTCAGTGACACCACCACTCAGGATGGGAGGCAAGGCCAGGGCGGATGCTAGCTGGCATTTCTAGGACACAGAGAGCTTGGATGCAAGTGGACACCCACGGGGTGTCCCCTGAGCAGGGGCAGAGGGGGGGGACACAGAGCCAGGCAGAGAGGCAGGAGGGAGAGCTGCCCTGTGCTAAGCCCTCCACTCCCCGGGACAAGCGGGTGGGCAGACCACTGAGTCTGCCCTGTCTGTCGGGGACCTCGGAGCACACAGCAGCAAGGCTGGCGGTCGTGGCAGCCTGGTGGTGCCCACCACTGCTGTTAGTCACATGTTGTGTCCTACCAAGAGACATCCATGTGAACCACATCAGCAAACCCAGCAGCCGGGCCCAGCGCAGACCTCTCCTGGCCAAGCAGTTCACCGCTCGACCATGCAGTCTCATCACTGTCTCCTCTAACATCCACTCGTGGAAAGGTAAGAGGGAAGCAGTAGGAAAAAAATATTTCACTTTTTCTTTCTTCTTTTTGTTTCCACGGTATCAACAGAAGCAAGGCTATGGTTTGCAAATTTTACGTTATTTTCTCTTCCAGTAAACCTATAAGCCAGTAAGCAAGGGAAATCAGTAAGCAGGAATAAAAGGGGAATTTAAGAATACAAAGAAAGAACTTCAGAAATCAAAAACAAGTGTTCAAGCATGTTTCCCCACACAGAGTTTGTGTTAGTAAACTAATAAAATTTAATATATTGTTAAATTTAAGCATAGAACACTTTGCAGGATAAAAGGCACACACCATTCAAATTACTTAATTTTTCCTGTTACTCATAGCCCTTTGATTAACATCACTTCAACTGGAAGAAAAAAGTCCATCTCCTGTTTTCCTTCTTCTATCTTTTTATAATGTTTTGCTTTTCTTTTTCATGTGATGAAGTCAGCTACCCTTTTGTTTGCAATCAGATCCACTTTCACATTCAAAATCCTAACACATCTGAAATTGTGGGTTCTTTAAGAGACAGGAGAGGTGGATTTAAAGGGGAGAAGTGGGGAGCAAGGAGGAGGGACAGCTCTGCCACTGCCTCTGCAAAATGTACATAAAAGGATGTGTTTGGCAGTCAGAAAAAGAGCTGTGGGCAAATCTGTGCTGGGAGGTGAGGAGTGAAAGGGGAAACAAAGGCACTGGGAGCACTGTTGGTTTATTATTCCCAGGGAAGAAGTGATGGACAGAGTCGGAGCCTGGTACAAATTTATGGTGGGAGCACCACTGACAGCTATTGCAGGGATCTCCACAGGCTGGGGCCATGTTTTCTGTAGGGTTGCACAGAAAGTCACTGTCCTGGCACTTGACCGATTTTATTTGGGAGCTCAACAATTAATTATGAGGCAGAAAATGAAGCGAGAAGGTCATTTGTCAAGGTTTCTGTTTGCTAGGTGCAGCACAAGCACCGGACACACCACAGGCTTCCCAATATCGCTTCTTTTGCACAGTTTTCTTCAAGCAAAAACAAGGCTGCTAACACCAGACTTGGGCTCCTCATCAGAGACATGCCAGCTCAGCCCTCCCTCCCCAAAAGCCTAGGAAGAGCTGTGTCCCCAGCCTCTGCCCAGAGAAGAAGGTGCCCATTACACTGGCCACCAAGTCTGGGGGTCGCAGCAGATGCTGCACGGGGCCAGCTGCCAGGATTTGAGCAAGACCCTCAGGACTGTGAGTTACATCAGGGTGTTTCTGACTCCCCGGATCCAGAGGGTTCAAGAGATAATTCAGTGCCACTTTCATCTCCAAACCGCATACAGAGACAAAGCACACAAGGAACACTTTTTAAGAAGCCAGTAATAAACAGGCAACAATCAGAAGAACAGCTTTGTTTGAGATTCTATATACATATATTTGCAGAGAAACCCTTAATAAGATCAATACTCTTACCAAGCACATTTTCCTCAGTATGTGTTTAGCCTTTCCAGTAAAATTATTAATATAAAGCCTACTGAGCAGAGTGTGCAAGGAGATGCAGACCTGGTGGGTCAGGCTATGGCATACCTCTTCATTCCCACATCTGAGTCACCTAACGAGAGTCACCTCCTATGCAAGGAGATGCAGACTTACATTTTGTCACCCTCCAGCTTACATGAAACGGCACCATAAATGTATCTGGCACAAGGCAATCTGTCACAAAATGCTCAGACATTTGCCTTTCCCTGTTTTAACTGCAGAGGTAACCAATGCAAGCTTAACTTATTTCAGTAAATCTCATTCCTCCCCAGAAACAGCACTCCTTTTCTTTGCTTCTTGCTGGATTTGACCTAGGAAACACCTGGGGTGTTTGTTTATATAATTTTGCTCTTGTCATGCAGGGCCAGCCTGCCCCTGATGTCAGAGCTGTCTGTCTGCCAGTCTCACTCCTCTTTCACAGACACTTTACCCCACTGGAATCAATAGGTAAGAATAAATAAAACGCAAACGCTGCACTTTCCATGGCTGCTTCAGACTGCCCTCCTCCAGCTCTGGCAATGCTGCAGCTCTCCCTTCACAGCCTTCGTAAAGCAGTTCAAGGGAAAGGGAAGGAAAGGTCCTGGGTGACTGATGGGCAGGAGAGGCAGGGGGCTCAGCTCCCAGACAGCCGCAACAGACGTGCAGGATGCGTTTTTTGCTGGTACTCTACTGCTTCAGCAACCGGTGGTGCACTGCTCCCTCCCAGGGAGGAGGCTTTGCAGAACGCCAGCAAGAGCAAGGGCAGTCTTGGTGTACTTTGAGAAAAGCAAAGCCTGAAAACTGCTTCTCTGAACTCAGCAGACTTCAGCCACTGTCCAAGCCAGACGGTTTTAACCAGTCATCATTTCACCACTGCCGTGAGGCTAAAAGCTGTACTCATTCAGGATCACACTTTTAACCCCTGCTCCTTCCTTAGCCTCTTTTTGACAGACCACTGTCACTAACAGCTTCACCTTCTGCAATTTCTGTCAATGGGACAGAATCTGGTTGGAGGTCTGTGACTAGTGGAGTCCCTCAGGGGTCGGTACTGGGACCGGTGTTGTTCAATATCTTCATCAGCAACCTGGATGAGGGTACAGAGTGTACCCTCAGCAAGTTTGCTGATGACACTAAACTGGGAGGAGTGGCTGACACACCAGA